>VXBX01007342.1:478025-571577 GCA_013400415.1 Scytalopus superciliaris
TGGGTTTTGGTTTGACTTTTTTTTTTCCTTAATTATAGTTACCTTCGTGTAACTCATGCTGGAAATAAGCAGCGTGGCTTTTTATGCATGGTCGGTCTGAGTCTCAAAGCTCAAATACAGAACGACTGTGTTATTTTTGTCAAGAAAATCCCCAGTGGTTTCCTCACGCGTTCCTCAAAGGCAGTGGAGGGAAATTCGGGTCTTGACATTTCTTCATAAAGTTAATCAAAGCACGGAGTTACTGGCTGTTCAGCCACGGGAATGCTTGGTTTGCGATTCCTGCAGTGCCAGTGTATGGGGGCACCGTCTACCGAGAGCCCAGCATTTTCTGTCCGGCACTGCGACAGTGAGTAGCTAAGATTACTACCGTTTTAATAAGTGAGGGGGAAAAAAATAAATCTATTTTTGTGGCTTGTTTACTCCGTGCAAAAGCACGTTGTAGGCAGGCAGGGTTTTACCCTCAAGACAAAGTGTAATAAGGCCTACCAGGAGCTGGTGCTGCACGTAAAGCACATTGAAGTGATTTCCAGAACTGCTTTCTTTCTCCTCGTTTTCTATGTCCATCTACCAGTGTCTGTTGGACGCTGAAATGTCACGTACTTGCAGCTATACAGAAATGCAGGTGCTGCTTGATGTCGATACCGTTGGCAGAAGGAAATCCCGCTGTGGTTCAGGTGCTGCTGAGGGCCGATACTGACAGCCTCTGACACCGAGTTTTTGAATGGATGGCTGAAGGTGAATTTGCCAGGAAGTTCTATTGTTTTACAGAGAAATTAAATTTTCTCTTTGAATCTCTCTAGCTTTGGATCAGGTGATAACTTACAGTATACACATTGGTCAGAAATACTGTATAGGTGAAACATTTCTGGCAGGTTCTGTACTAGCAGCCCTATTAGGAGTCTCCTGTTTTGGTATCTGAGCAGGACTTGCAATTAGGAATTGAAGCTGTATGATTTTTACCTTCCAAAGGGAGCCTGGTAAAGGAAACATTTCAGTGACAGACTTGACTCAGGCTGGGGAAAATACAAACACAAAGTTTATCGGTGGCGTAGCTAGTTCAAGACAAGGCTTTTAAAAACACAGGTCCTTTTTACAGGTTTTGCGTCTGTATTAGGTGTTGGATTTTGATCTGACTTTACAAGTGCAACACGGAGTGTGATAAAGGGTTACATCGCCTGATGACAGCCTGTGCCTTCATAAGTTGTTTGGTTTCATGCAGAAGCAGTGGATTTAGATGTCAGCTGTTATGACAAATCCAGCCTTTTTATCTGGTACTTTGAATTTGCAGTAAATTTTTGATACCCAATTCAAACGAAGACTTATTGAACAATGGGGCTGACACTGTTTCATCTGAATTTGGTGGCAAAACTCCCTTTCAATTCAGCAGAAGCAGGATCTGGGCCATAATGCAAAGTGCTTACATTGATTAGTATCCTTAATACAGTCACAATTTTTCTGACAATTTATACTGTTAATTTGGTATTGATTCCTTTGCTGAGCAGCATTAACTGGTACTTGGAGCTAATTAAAATGTTAAAAACTTGGATCCCTTGAGATTCTTCTGATATAATTTAGTTCAGAAGTTTCTCACAAGCCTTTAGGATGACCTTTCTCAGGAGATGCAAGCACACTGGTAGCAGAGAATTCTGCCTCTAATGACTGCAAGCCGTCTCTGGAAGTTAGGGTAAGGCACTCAGTCATGGTAACGGTGGGTGCTGTTGTGTGGGGGTGGCAGGGGAATATTGGAAGGGGCAAAGGGGAGGTCAGGAACTAATAATTTGCCAGGCTTCCAAAACTGCAAAATTTAATTCCTTGGCGGGGCTAGAGTTTCTTTAAAAGTATGCATATACATTCAGAAGAGGGCTATTTCATTTTCTTGGCTGGAACATAGATTAGTTTGTGCAGAGGTAACACTCTTAAATAGAGACTCCATCTTAGTCTCCTGATGCTAAAACACATTATATGTTATTATCGTCTTTGTTTCCCTCACAGGTAATGAATACAGTTCTTCAGGAACTAATGTCAGCTTTTCACATTAGACTTTTTCAGAGTGCTAGTTACACTGAGACTTTAAATGAACAGAAGATAGTTTTGTATTAGAAGGCTTTTATCTTAATTTAGAATATTTTTACACAGCTAAGTTCGTTGTTGAAGGCAGCAAGCACATTTAATGATATTCTGCTGTGGCACTGAGTGGGAAAATTGTTGTTTTGAACAAAGACAAGAAGAGAACTTGGACTTATTATCTTACGTATTATTATATATGAAATATTAATACTGTTTCCAGTGAGATGTGCTGAATACCATAATCCATAAACATAACTGGGATTATATTCCTCAAAACAATTATTTTAAGAGCTATAAATTAAAGTTACAACTATCACTTTTTTTTTTTTTTTTCTGCTCAGGGCATTAAAGCAGAAGTGAATATTTCAGATGTGGTTATGAAGGCATATATTACGGTTCCGCTAACTCAGATAAGGTTTGCCTAATACACCCCCCCAACAATCTTCTTTGCTTCCCCCTCGACGTGGCCCTGGTGCGACATTGGTTAACCTAATAGTGCCTGGCAGCTAACTAGGGCAGTAGTTTACGGTGTGTCGCTGGGGAGCTGGCACGCTCCGGACACCGCTGCGCACCGCGGGCAGCCTGGTTTGGTGGAACCCCGTACGCTTCCAAACCACTGGGGAGGGTTTCCATGCATGTTTCAGTATCCGCTTCTGTCTTGTATACTTGGGGGCAGCATTTATATTTATCATCACCGGAGTGGCAAAATGATCTGAGGGTGAGCTGGTTTTACCCTTGTGAAATGCCCTATGCCAGGCAACTGTTCCAGGTACTTGCTTCCACAGAGCTCCTCGATGACCAGGTCTGCCCGTCTTTCCAAATGCAGGTATCTCTTACGCTGTTGGTATTCTGCAGGCACAAAACTAGTGTGCTGACTTAAAAACCAAGTTTTGTGCACCAAATATTTAGGGTGCAGCACTCTCTTCACTCAGTCTTCAAACAGAAAACTGAAACACCTTTGTGTCCGTGTGTATAGTAGAGGTGCCTGGTTTCGCTATTGCTTAGGTAATTCCATACCTCTTCCCAGAATGTTATTTTGTAATTTCTTGCAGCACTATCTTGTGAAACAGTCTTTGCTACATCAAGAGTACACTAGGGGGACTATTTTCCTCTTTGTTAAGTGGTATGGCAAGACTATGAATCTCGTCCTTTATACACGAATAGCAGCAATTCCCAAATTTCAATGCAGCTGATTTGCTTTGATTTGTTTTTCATATCAGAGGCCTATTTTGTTTTACACCTGTTACATTCATCTTCCCCATGAAAGATGAACACTTGCTGCTGGGATATTTACTTGGAGGGGGAGATTTTTGTAAACTTCGTGCACAGGCATCATTCCTTACCATGTTTTATTGGCCAGTGTGTACCAAAGGGCCACAGTCCCTTCAGTGCAGCAAATACACGAGTCTCTTCTCCAATTATTGAGACTTGAAAAGGCTTGAGAAATTTGCCAGCAATGTAGACAGATGTCTAAATGTGTTAACCAGATGCTGATACACAAGATGTGTCTGACTTTTTTTATCATCTTTTTGCAAAGGATGTGAGAAGGGAACAACACCGCTCTGTGTTCTTATTTCTCCTTCCTCAGAGTGGCACACAGTGTCTTTATCAGGACTCACAATGTAAAAGTGGAATTTGGATCAGTTTCTTTTTTTTTCTCTGCTGTCTTTTTTTTTTTTTTAATTTTTAATTTAAAGATTCTGTTCCCCAGTTAACTGTTAGCAAGCATATTTTTCCCAGCCTTCCATTATGTTCTTACTTTTCTTTTTTTTTTTTTTTTTTTAATATAATTTTGAGCTACCTTGTTCATCTCTACTGAGGTCTTTGGGTTACAGTCTGTAGCCTGATTATTTAAAGTTTTGATCTACCAAAGAGAGCACGGGTTTAAGCATGTGAATAGGTCCTTGGGACTTCACTGGGATTACTTGTGTGCTTAAACTTACTACTTAAGCATCTTACCTGATCAAAGCCTTACTATGTTGTGCTTTAACAAAATACTCAGTAACATTTGTAAGTGAATTTTGTGCTGAGCAACGTAGAGAGATGTGTGGTTCCAGTGGTTGAAACCACTAGATAACAAGCTTCTGGCATCAAAGAGGAGTGTGCTTGAGTATCACAGAACAAATGACTTCTTAAACTTTCCAGTAGAAACCATACGTAGATATTAGCACGCATGATTATTTTATATCTGTAATGTACATCAAAGATCTCACTTTTCCCCAGCTCATGCAAGCAGGTGACAGCTATTAGAGCAGTAAGAGAGAGACGGGGTAGCTCTCTCAGAATCATTGACATTGTTTGATCCACAGTGTGACAGTGAGGAGCACCACTGCTGAAGGACTTGGTAAATGCAGATATAAACACATCGCACAGGTGAATGTCATCAGTTGCAAAGAGTCACAGGCTCTGATAAACTTAACTTTTAATGTGAATGGGAAACCTCCAGTCAGTGATGCTGGATAGTATTACTGTCAGGTAGAGCTGTGTGATAAATACTGGAATCAATGTTTGTCAGTTCTTCAGAGACAGAAGGTTACCTAAAACAGTCATGCAACGTCAGCATTGTCTGTAATAGGTTTATTCGTGTCAGTATGTGAGCATATTTAAAATACGAAGCCTGAGAGTCAGAGCCTGGCTCCTACAGTTACCTGTGTGTTTGAAAGTATACAGTTAATGCTAATAAAAATTAAATCTCCTTAGTGGCATTTATATCCATTGTATTGTATTGGCTTGAGCAAACCCTGTCTGAGACTTATCAGGCTGTGGAGGAGAGATGTCCTGGCACTGCTGCCCTGGGACATCCTGCCTCTGCTTGGTTTTGCCCTAGTGAAGCAAGCGGTGTCTTACGCGTGAGGCCATTTTGTATTCGGGTCATTTTGGTGGTGCTACACTACTTTGCTGTAATCCTGGGAGATTAGGGGAGGCTGGGCACGTGCTGGTGCATTTAGAAAGGCGAGTGATTAGGGTTAGCTGGGTGGTTTTGTGAAAGCTCTTTGTGCTGACGTGGACAAAGTAGAAACCCAGAGTCAGTGGCGTCCCTTGCAGAAGGCAGGCAGCACCGGGGCAGTTCCCCCCGCGTCCCCCTGCAGTGGCTGGGTGGTTTTCAGCCAGCTTGCCTGGGGTGGACGGGGTGAACAAGTATGAAACTACCCCAGAAAATTACTGTGTGTGTGCTGGGTTCAAAGGGAGGCCGGAGGGATTGCCTTGGAGATAAGAGAAAACTGAGGATAAACAGCCAAAGCATTTCTCTAGGTGGCAGCCTCCTAAAGGTGCCCTGCTAGATTTTGGCAGCCAGCTATTTTGCATGGAATTATGGAAAATCTTTTATGAGAATTGTTCTTCATTTGCAATGCAATTAAAGAGTGGTTCTTGGTGTAGTGGTGGCTTGCCAAGGGAGAAACTGAAAGTGTTTCAAAATGCAAGTTGCTACTTAGGCTAAAGTCTCTGCATGTTCTTGTTCCTCGCCCACTTTTTTGAAAGCTTTACTACTATCTCTGTGACAGAAAACGTGCCCAAGGGCAGGGTTACAAAATGTCAGTGTTTGTTCTAAGGCAGGAGACCCCCCACGTTTGGGGGCACTCTCTCTGGTGAAGGGCAAGCTCTCTGCATCCTCCCACTGCTGTTTCCCCATGGAAACTTGTGCTTCCCAAGTCGGCTTTGAAGTCTGGTCACAGCCTCACCGGGTCCTGAGACAGGAGGCACATCCAGGTCTCACAGCACATAGGAAGGATCCTGATAAAAGCCTGCATGATAACGGAGCACTCAGGGAGCTGCAGGTTTGGGTTGGTGTGGGGTCTTTTGAGGTTTTTTGGTTTGGAGATTTTTTTTTTTTTTTTAATGTGGCTTTTCTTGGGGCTGACAGTACACGTGTAGCATAGCAGTTCACGAGCAAAATGAAGTGTTCAAGTAATGTGTGCATAGTCATGCAGTTTTTGGTATTGCTGGCTCAGCATACCATGAGTTAAGTGAAGATTATACTTAACCTTTTATTTGCTCTTTTTTTGTGCTTCTGCAAACTTAGACCGTTCTGCTACAATTTCCTGAGCATTGCCACACACTAAGTTTGGAAAAGGAGGTGCATTTAGCCAATTTATGGCCTGACATATGTTAATTAACATTAATTACCTGCTTGAATAGTCCATTTAGCACTTATTATTAAAAAGTGGCTTGTCTACAGAAGGGGATTTTCCTTCAGAGTGAGATGTTTTGTTTTAACTTGCTTCAGATGAAGTCAGGATGAGGTATCCTGTGCTTCTCTGCATGGCTATACGAGTTTCCTGATGTTCCAGTTGTGCGTGTGGGATGTGATCGCACCACTGACAGGCACCAGCTCCTTACCCGTGTGTATTTGATATTTGTTTGATAACAGCTTAGCTTCCCAAGCAAACCAGCATGTTTCCAAGCATTTTTTGCTAGTGGTGGTACAGCTCTTGCTCATCCATTTGAGGCAGCAGGGAAAAAAAATACACCTCTCAGCTTTCCAGGGACTGGGGCAGCTGGAGCCCTGTGGTGACATGACTCCAGCCCCTGTTTGGAGTGGAGGGGTGGGAAAAGCTCAGGTGTGCAAGGCTGGAGGGGGTTTGTAGGAGTTGCTGGGGTGCGCTGGGGTGCCCTGCAGGGAGGGTGTCTTCAGCTCTGTGTGGCTGAGGATGATTGACCTTGAGGCTCTCACAGCCACTGAGAGGAGGCCACTGCTTGAGTGGAGCGTGGTCTCTGACAGCAGCAGGTTATGTCCTGCTGTACTCATCAGTTACGTTACCTAAGTTATCTCCTGGGCAATGTGTTGGGCAAGGGTTGTCACAGATCATTGGTCTAAAACCTGTGAGGTGAGAGGATTAAAAAGCAGAAAGCACTTGTTCAATTTCCAAATACCAATATTAAAAAAATATAATTAAAATATAAAACCCATTCCTCAATTCCCCATCCCCCAGTTTCTCATTCCTGTCTTGTGAGACTCCTGGAACATTATGTCCTACTTCACCTTCTCTGTCCTTCCCTTTGTAATACCAGTGGGAAGGGTTGCATGGTGCATGGGGTGCCTCTGTGGGAGATGGAGGGCTGGCTGGTGGCTGTGCATGGCATGTGGCACAGTATAGCTGCATTTCAGCTGGGGATACAGCGTGGAGACAATTACACTACAGGACTGATGAAAAGCAATTTCAGGGCAATGTAAGGAGTTGGGAACAAGTGAGTGATTGCATTACTGCTCTGCCTCATCCCTGGTGTGAAATAGCAAGGGAGCTGCCTTCTAGTGGGGCTGAAGAAGAGCATTACAGTGGCGCCATTGCTTTTTTGCCAGAGTGGTTCCTCCTGGTGCTGTGCCTGACTGTGAGGTCCAGGAGGAGCCCTTCTTGCTCTGCAAAGCCGAAGTCCTTTTGCTGAGCCCCACCCCCCATTTGTTCAAGGGCTGATGTGCTCATAATGCTGCTTTGCAGGGAATTTGAGTCAGGTCAGGAGTTAACAGCATTGATGTCTTGTTAATAACTGTGTGTGTGTGTCCTACCTGGACTTTGCTTACTGGGGCAATTTTCTTTATCTATATGCTGGTACCTATTAAAAAATGAAGGCTATTTTAATACTTCTACTGATCTCAAAGAGCTTTGTAAGATTTCATTGGCAGAGAAATGCCTTTCTGGGGATTTGTATGGGTAAAGAAATACCTTGTGAAAATTAGCTCTTATAACAGAGTTGTGCTAACAAATTGAATGGATTGCATGCTCTATTGCAACATGCTACGCACTTAAGAGCTGAATTATGGAATGCTGGGTTCTCACTTGAATATGTTTGTTTGGCACGGTATTATTTTGCTTTTATTTATTAATTTTTCCCTGATGGTGAAGTTGCCACTTGCTACATGTAAAGGAATGGGAAGGACTGCGGATCATTGCTGGAGGAGCTGATGGAGGGAGGTCCACTTGAAGCAAGGAAGATGATGTGTGGCAGTGACAGTGTGTTGTCAGGGCCTTTGCAGCAGTGTCTCCAGTTTTGGGGGGCAGGAGGCAGGCAGCAGTGGGTGTGGGGCTCTGCCTGTGCAGCCTAGGGGCTGCTGCACACCTGAGTGCTGCCGGCGGTCAGGTGCGTTTCCAGGGCGTGAGTCACTGGATCATGCCACTTCTGTGTCCCTTCACCCACTGCCCGTGCTGAGTTGAAGGGTGGGTCTCTGCTGACGTCTCCATGCCGAAATCCAGTTGAGGGCTTTGGAATGAGGGCAGGAGGCAGGAGTGCTGCCGAAGGAGCCATTTTTCTCCTTTGACGCCTACCTCTCAGTCTGCCTTCACACTGTGTTGTGCTGTGGGTGTCCCTGGGGGCTGCTCATAACCCAGCCCTCAGCCTTGCAGTGTCTTCAGGCCAGACAGCCTCCCCATCCCTGACTTTCTGAGATCTTTGGCTCTCTCTAGGGAGCATCGGAGGCCATGGCACTCCTGGGATTGTGGTCAGTGGGTGGGACTCAGTCCTAGGAAAAAGTTTTCAGTAGGTTTGCTGGCTTCTGAGTCACATGAGCAGAAAGGGCAGGTCCGGGCTGCTTGCCAGCACTTGGAACAGAGAGGTAACATCTGCTTATCCCAACCCCAGAGGAGTGGGAGACAGCAGATAAGTTGGAAGACTGATGAGGACAGACGGCGGTCTGCTGTGGGAGGACAGATAGAGGAGCACCCAAAAACTGCTGTGACTGCTCAGTTTGGAGTGGGAATGAAGACTGGACTGCATGAATGCAGCCCAGTTTATGACAGTGCAACTTCCACGGGTAGCTGAAGTAGAGAGGGCAGGGTCTGAGTCTTTTCCCTGCTAAAGGCCATGTTAAAGTAGCATCGGGGCTCTCCTGTGGTGGTGCTGCAGTAGCACATATTTGCATTAGTGCAAGACAGAGTCAAGCCAGCAGTGCTTAAAATCCCTATTGCAGCTGAGTCTGGGCTCCCTGTGAGGACTGAGCATGACCAGGGAATGTTAGTAACAGTTTTACACTTAAGTAAACAAAGCTTTGTTTAAAAATGTATTAATTACCTAATAATATTCTAATATAAGCTACTCTCCTAGTCTAGACAGCCCAGGCTGACACCTCTGACTTTATAGACAATTTCCCTTAATAAAGTAGTTTTTTCTCACACTGTACTGTGTTGGTTTCTATGCTTTTTCCAAAATAGGATACAGAAGAACAACTGTAATGTCCAAAAGAAATAATTTTAGGACATGGACTGAGTTCCAGGGCCGTATTTTTTTAATCTAGAATGTGGACTGAATTATCTTGGTATATACTCATATGTCAGTCTTCTTAAATCCTGCTCTATTTGGGTTTTTTTCTCTCCGCACTATCTCTTTAAGGACCTATTTCAGCTCTCCAAAGACACACTGTGACCAAAGTTAAGTCCACTTTCTCACATGAAATTTGCAGTGTAAACATACCTTTAAATGTGAGACTTATTCCAGATCAGAAGTTTCTGACTTTGTGTGAACCCCAATCTTGTGTAAATATATTTGCTAGTACTTCATGGAGGATTTATCAGTTTCATATATTAAGTTCTAGATATGCTTAGTACATAAAACTTGGCATCTGATAGGTGAGAACAGTGCTCAAGAAAGAATGTCTTTTTGTGAGGCTCTTACAGGCTCCCACATTATCACCTTTTTTTGCTGATTGATTTTGTGCTGAGTGCAGTGATGTGGTTTCCTGAAGGCCTATAACCTACTGTTTGTTTTGCAAAACTGCTCTGGACCTTGACTAATTTTCAGAGAATGTTTTTTTCCAAGAATTCGTAGGAGAAGGTGACGCCAGTTCAAGTCGTGTCCGGAGATGCTTGTAAGCTGAGACATGTAGAGCTGCTGTCCCTACTGCGCTTAAGAGTTTCACTGTATGGGGGAGCTCAGAACCATTTGTTTGAGATGTCGGGTTTCAGGGTGAACGGTGCTTCTTTAAGTATTCATCAAGACCTACAATGGGAGGCTGCTCATCCTACAATGCTGTTGTAGGAGAACAACCTTGGCAGCAATAATGATGATGCCACTGAGGAACTATAAAAACTCTGAAGCGATTTGTGAATTTTGTTCAAGCAGTTTTTGTTCAAGCCTCAGCCATACATCTGTCACAGGTAAGAGTGCCACATCTAAAACCTTCAATGGAAAGGCTGGAAACCATGTCAGAGTTCTGCATGAATTCAGCCAGAGGTTTCCAGTCTAGTTTGTGCAGCAGCCAAAAGCTCTGAACCTAGTACTGTGTTCATCGTGATGTTGACAGCGTGATTTTCTCTTTCCATAACAAGTTTAGATTTATTTCTTGCCCTGTTGCTCTTAGATCCTGATTGATGCATGGCAAGAATACTTCGGATTAAAATGTACTAGAAGGTTTGCATGCTTTGGGTAGGAGAGAAATCTTTTATGAGGAGCTGTTCTTTATAAAGCTATGGAGAAGGGAGCCATGTGCTTAAGAAAGTATTGGAAAATCAATAGTGAGGCCATTTTCCATACAAAAAAGTGGGGAAGTGAATAGGACATAAGGTAGTGGCATACGGGGCTGGGAGGAGGAAGTATTCCATGAGCTAGCAGCGGGGAGTAAATCAACCTGATGTATGTTCATAGACATCTGATGTCTACTGGGCCTAGTGGGGTAGCTCAAAGCAGGTGGAAGAAGCATACTGTTTACCTAATTAGAAACATAAATAAAATCTTTCCAACATTTTTCAGAATTACAATGCATTTGAAGCATATGCCAGACTTCTTACACCCAGGAAAGATCTCTTAAAACCCTGCCGTTCCTCAGGAAGGCTGTTTCTAGCCCACCTTTTTCAGGGCTCTGCCAGGTAACAAGTCTTCCTGGTTGGAAAATGGAGTGGGATGTGCATTAGCAGCTGGAAATGTTAGGGTTCTCTCTGAGCACACCTGCACTCCTTTTTAGTCAGTAGGAAAAGGCCTATCATTTGAGACTGTAGACCAGGGAATTTGAACAACCAAAGAAAACTGTCGTGGTTGAAATAATTGAAAATAGGATTTCACCTCTGTGTATTTCTTGAGGAATCAGTGATGATGGGAAGCAGGGCCTGGGCTGCAGTTACAGTCAGAGCAGCTCCATATCTCCAGTGTATTTTAAGACACCAAGGAGACAAAGATGATGCTAATTGCAAGAGAAACTACTTAACTGCTTTGTATTATGTGTGAAATGAAGGGGGAATAACGCTGATTGAATGACCTATTTTGACTTTCTCAGTATAATATGTTTAATGTTTTAGTCTTTTTCTGGACAGTGAATTATAATTTTATCAAATCCTTCTGGAAATGAATGTTGCTGGGCAAACTATTTTATCCTCACAGTTTTAACTGCAAAGTTACATCTTGCTTCTTGACTCAGTGGCAGGAGTCTTCCCTTTCAGCTGGAAAGGGCTTTTGCCATGCAACACAGTGACGGTAGTCTTTTTTGCTTTATACAAAATAGGGACCTGTCAGGAAGAATATAAAATAGGACACTGAAGGAGTCTAATTTAGAAGGAGAAAGGGCATAAATCTCCACCTCTCTCTGATGACAGAAGGCCAAAGTACAGCAGAAGCATTTCCCTGTTTGTAAAATGCCAGATGCCAAATGTAAAATACCAGAGAAGTTGTTCTGTTAAAGGCACAGCCTGTATCTAACCTCCTTACAAGTGTTTCAACTTTATTTTCAGGGTGTAAGGGGATTCTTAGATGATGAAGCGGCTTTGTTAGGGTCTTCTCTGGTTATTGTGCTGTTACAGAAATTGTTTGCTGTTTTGGACTGGTATCAGGCAGAATAACAGTGAATAAGTCCCAGATGAATGTGGGTGGTGAAAGGAGAAAAATAATTTCAAATAAAGAGAGGTATTATCAACTGAGCTGCCAGTGTTGATCCTATGGTGCTGAAAAATGAAAGCAGGAAAAAGTCTTTTTAAAGATGGGAAATCTTAGTTGAAAAATCTGTTCTGACCAGAGTTTGCTACCCTGCTTAAACTTGCAGCAAATTGGCATTGGTTCAGCAGTTCTGTGAAGCATTGAAAGGGAGAACAGAAGTAGAAACAAGCCTCCAAAACTTGAGAGGATCTTCAGATTTTTTGTCCATTTTGGACAACATGACCTGTGGCATCACTTGCAGCTGCTGGATCCAAGAATATAAATAGTGAAAAGAACACTGATTTGGTCAGGATAAAATGTTCATTTTAGGTTTTTCCAACAGCTGTGGCAGGACTTAACCATGGCAAAGCTTCTCATGTGTCATTTTTATTCAGGCTTGTACTAAGCATGTGGAATGACAATGCTCTCTAATTGAAGGAAAGAAAAGAGGGGAAAAGTAGTAAATTGAAAAATAGTGTGTATTCGGTGTCCTTTCAGCCTAAAGGAAAAACACTGCTTGAACAGTATGATAGCAGTTGTTAGAGAAATTAAGTATGGATTTCCTTCAATTGTAGTTGAATCATGACATCTTACTAAATTTATCCAGTTTTGAGTGCCTGCTTTCTGGTTCAACATTTTTGTCAGATTGTTGTTGGTTGTGTTTGGTTTTGTTGGTTTTTTGTTTGGTTGATTCAGTTTGGTTTGTTTGTTTGCTTGGTTTTGTTTTTGTTTTTTTAAAAAAGCTCCATGTGGCCTGAGAGATTGATGATAGTTTCCTCATTTTTTGCTGATACAGGAAATTGTATCAGGTATCAAACCACCCGTTCTTCCAGGTGGTTACAGATCTGGGGGCCAGCAGATTTCTCCCTAAAAGTACCATGATACAGTGGTGGGTTTGAGCAATGCCAGTGATGGGTTTTTCCCATTTTCTAGATGCTGCCAGGGAGATTTCACAGGGCTTGACTATTAACTGCAGATCACTGGAGTATCTCTGTGGATATCACTGTTCAGTGAAGAGCCAAGAGGAAGTACTACTAAAAAAGAGTGGTTTTTATTTACACAAAAATCTACACTGAAAAAATGTTTCAGTATAAAAGGCAAGTGCTTGGAAAGTACACAATGTCAGAAAAAAAGTTGCTTCTAACACTTGAAATCACTTCTCATGCTGGCTATGACACTGTCATTAGTAAGGAGCTCACACACTCTATCCATCCCCACTCTCCTTGTCAGTCTGCATGCTTCAGGGGGTACTCAGGGTTTCAACTCATCCCCTGGTGTGGGCCCTGTGCCATATTTGTTGCATTTACCTCTGAGGAAAGAAATACGCCCTTCCCAGTGTGTCATTTGCCTCGCCAGTATCCATAGACTTCCCTGATGAGCACTCTCCCAGCCCTGTATCCTCTTCTCCCCTCCCCAAGATCTTTACCTTCTGTGTTCTCTCATCCCAGCCTCCGTTCCTGTGATTTCCAGTCCTACTCCATGCATCCCTCCTTCTTTTTCCTGTGATGTTCCACCCCTCTGTCTGTCCTCTCCTAGTTTTCGTATCAGTTCTGCTTGTCCGGCTTGGCTGGTTTTTTGTCCAGCTCCCCATTCCACATTTCTCCCCTGCCCCAGGATTGCGTATTTCCCGTGTCTTGCCTATCCTGGACTACTTATCCTGTTTCTAATCCCAGTTCAGTTCAGGTTTGCAAAGTTATTAGTGACGGTGAACAAACAGGGTTTTATAGTAGGAAGTGCTAGACAATATGAGATATAGGTGGGGCTCACAGCACCACCTATAATTTAGAACATTGTTTATATTTTTTAACTAATCCACCCTTAGGTAAGCAGTCCTGGTGCTGTCAGTGTGCACATCCTTAGTCATTTGGATAATCCTGTTCCTTCTGCTGATACTAAATACTGAGAGTTGTTCATTCATCTAAGAGATGGAGGTCCTGCCTGTAGAAGGACTTGGATCTCTTGCTTCTACATGGCCTGACCTAGACATCCATCAGTGTCTGAGATTGTACAGGTCATAGGATTACTGAGCTGTCCTTAAAATATTTAATGGTATAGGTAGTAATTGCTCTTACTTCGATTATGATGGGCTGTTCTGTTTTTCTTCCTTATCAGCGAGAAGAGAGGAGGCATACAAGTTCCTTATTGACAATGCATAAGGCATAAAGGTGTGCAGTCCATAGTCACACCGTATTCTGCATTGTCTGGTAGGAACTGTTTGATTTGGTGGACTTAAGCTGGAAAATAGAAAGACATAGCTGACTTTTCCTGACGTAGTTCCATGATTTTCTTTGTATCCTCTGCCTCTGCTGCTAACTGCATGCCTAGTCTTTATTGGTTCTTGTAAAATGCCTTCAACTTCTAGGTGGGAAGCTGATCACAGTTTTTTTGTTAACAGAATTAGACTGAGAAACTCATACTGCATTCTTGCTTAAAACTGCAAGGTGATGTCTTGGAGTGTGGGAGAATGGACACCTTTGCTGCTTTCACTGAATATGACTTAGCTTCTGTCACAGTCAACTGACATCTTATGGACTTGGTGCTAGCCAGACCAAGTCATTTAATGGTGGGAATAACCTTATATTGGCCTGTTGAAGAACTTAGGCATAGAGTGTGTAGTTATGAGTCTCCTGTTCTTTTGTGATAAAGTTCAAAACATTGATCAGGTAGCAGGGTTGGCTTATCCTCTTTCCATTTGCAATAAAGGGCATTCAAACACACATTGCAGCAAATAATGCAGAGGCACATCTGGCATGTCCCGCTTTGTCCCCTGTAAGAGAAATCCACAGTTTGTTCTCTGCTACTGCTCCCCAAGCCATTTTGGTGCCTTGGTTGGCTGAGGGAGTCACTTGTGGTGCCTGATGCCTTTCAGGCATGGCGCTTCAGTTTGCCAGGCTGTTGATAAAAGCTGTTCAGTCACAGCTCCCTGGGTCACAATGTATGGGGATTTTGTGATGGTTGTGGTGACCTTGCAGGGGGAATTAGAGTGGATGTAATGTTTCCAAGAATTGGAGACGGCTGTGCCATTGAGCTGGTGCATATTGCTGAATCAATTGCTAGCATTGGCAGGCTTTTGCTTTAGGGGGACCTCGCAGCTACATCACAGTCTTGTTATTAGTAGATTATTGTTAATTGGTTTTAATACAGGGCTGGATATTTGCAGGGAGGGAGGAGGGACCTCACATAGTTGGTTTCTGTGAAGTATTTTTGCTACATGCAGCACTGTTGCAGTGCATGCTCTGGCACTGTATCCTGCTTTTGTTTTGGGGAAATTTTTATTAGCTCCTGTGTGGAAATACATCTTTGGTATAGAGTGGTCATCTGCAGGAGAGGAATTGTGGCATGGTGCCTAGACCTCCTCCAAAGCCATTGGCGACAATGAAAAAAAACTCTTAGCATGGAGATTTTCTAACTTCTTTGTAACTTGTTGAGTCATGATAAGGGGACTCAGAACTTTTGTGACTCGGGCTGCTGTGGCACAGGCCCATGGTGAGGTTTTGTAGAAAGGCTTCCCAATGAACCTGTGCAGCCCCTGATCTAAATCCATGTCACCAGCCTCTCCCACACCCCTCGGAGTCTTGCATGGTGTTTGCAATTGACTGTCAAAAGTGTTGCATTTAATTCATGTGCCAGTAGAGTTTTCCTCGAAATGTCTGTGTAGCATTAAGCCAGTTAGGAGTTACAAGTGTAAATATGTTTACACAAAAAAGAGGAATGCATGAAAGCTGGCACTGCCTAAGCAGCCAAAAGCAGTGTGATTACATGCTAGAGGGACACTGAAAATGTAGCTTGCCGGAGTGTGCTTCCAGGAGTAAATCCCAACCAGAAGTGCTTGCAGTCCCTGCCTTCAGATGCACTGTCTGTCTGCTACAGCTGCTGAGGCAGCACGGGAGAGGCGGCTCTCGAGTCCGTGGGCATCCTTGCAGAGTTTTATAGGGAAGTTTGAAATACCAGAGAAGCGTTGGCTGTATCTGAGCGGGTCCTTCTTTTAGGTTTTCCCAGGCAGTAGCAATACAGCCGGCAGTCAAGTGACTTGTAACGCTAGTGTTTCATAACTGAAAGTTGGGCATTTTTCACAAGCTGTCCTATTTCAGGTTGTGAGCGCGGGCACACACACACACACACCCCTCGCACACCCCCCACACGCCCCCCCAGCACATTGTTTACTTCCTCTGTAAGTTCTGGGACATTCAGTACTAAGGAGCATGATACGCTTGCATAAACACCCCAGCCAGATTTATCTCTCAAGCCTATCTTTCCTTTCCCATCTTGGAAAGTGATTAATCTGCAGCACACATTTTGTTCTTTGATTGCAGGGCATTATTCTGTAATCATTTACAGTTTTGCAGAGCCATAGCAGTGGCTTGATGGAGTATTTCTGTCGTGTAGCTGGCGCTGTTGGCTGAAGCTTTAGCTGTGTAGTGCAGAGGGAGCGTTACTGTGCATCTCTGTGTCATGTTAAAACCCTTTTCTCTTTATGTTGTGTGCTTTGTGCACATTCAAAAACATTCAAATGTGAAGTTTTTTTAATTCAAATTTAGAGTGCAGATAAGAATCTACAGCAATAGTGCTGGGGGCTGGTTTTTAGGTTTTAGGAACAGTGTCAGTACTGCAGCATGCTGGCTGCCAGCTGAGGTTTTCCTTTGCATTTATGGAGAGTGGAGGAGTTTAAATAACTTTTGTTTTCTCTGCTGCAGATTGTGTATTGAAGCCTGCATCAGTTAGAATTGGGCAACTAATGTAGATAGAAGAGTTGTACACATTTCTTAGTAGAAAACAAAGCAGTGAAGGTGAATCAGAAAACCTGTCCTGTCTGTACTGTATCAAGGCTTTTCCATGTGCCCTTTGTGTATTTTGTTTGTTTTCCAGTGTGCAAGGAAAGGAGGTAGGAGAGGTAAAAATGTTAACATGCTGTGGGGTTGTGATAATGCCGTTGAGCAGAGTTTTGTTTGATGCAAGTGTCCATGCTGTAAACCACTTCCTTCAGTAGAAAAGTAGGTAGAAAAGAATCAAAACCCTGTAACTTTGGCTTCTGACATGTTAGTAAGTTTCTTTTTTGCAACATATGTGACCTTTATGTCTCACAAAGGAAGAGTTTTTGAGTCCTGAAGTCTGGTCTAGTCACTCATGGCAATGAGCACCTTTTCCCAGAGACTCACACCGTGCTGGACAAAGCACTTGTCTGTCACTTTATGACAAGTCAAAGTCCTGTAGTTAAAAGACAGAAGACACAACACCAAGGTACAGCTTGCAAAGACCAGGAGGTGTCTGAGGGCATTGCAGGTGCAGCATGTCTGTTGGATGAGATGTCCAGAGGACCCCATGCCAGAAGTCAAGACAAAAAAGTCTTCGAAGATCCTTGTCAGTCTGATCTTGAGGGCAGGGCAAAGGAGCAGTGTTTCTGCTGACTGCAGATCCAGCAGTTGTTTTAAATGGGCAGGTGTTAGAAGAGTACCCTGCTCGCCTCATGGACCTGAGAATACTAGGCCAGGAAGAGCACTAGCTTCAGTTCTCAAGCAGTGGGCTTTGGAGCAGGGAGAACAGGCAGCACAGACCAGTAGTAACATGGTATTACCCTGCCCCCTGATTTACTGATGTATAGGAGTATCTAGAGCATCTGATCCCAAGTTTCATTTTTCCGCCCTAGAAGTGTAAATGCTTGAATTCTAAATTGAGGCGAACTTAAAAGCAAAGAAGAGGAAGACTCAGGCTCTTTTAAAGCAGTAGCTGTTTAGGAAAACTACCAAACTCTATAAGGAACAACAGGTTTAGAGTGTGTGCATTTATAGAGATATCCACCTGCTTGGCTGTGCTCAAACCCAGGACTAAAGTAGCTGTCCTGTGGTTGTTGGAGGGGATAGTTTCACTTGGGACTGTGAACTTGCACTATCTTCACTCCTGCAGGACAAGGCCTTTGGTTAGGTTGTGTTTGAGGATGGAGCTGGGTAAATAGTATTTTTCTGTGAATGCAAATTAGTAGCAATGGCAAGACTCGTAGCAACAGGCAATTTTTCTTAGCATCCGAGAAGACCAAAATTACACAAACCCGTGCCAGACACTTCCTGCACTGAGCATTCCCACAAAGCAAAATGGAGCTGCTTCTTGTCTCCTGATGTGACTTCAGTTGTGCACTGCTATTAAGCACTGGCAAACGAGTGGAAGCGACTCCAAACAGGAGGCAGAACGGAGTGCAGTGCTGCCGAAATGTAGCTGTGCAGTGCTAGTGTGCCTGTTCCCTTCTGGGGTGGATTGTGGCTCAGCTTCAGGCCCTGAGTAATTTGTATCCATTGCTGGTTGGAGCTTCCTCTTGCTGTGCTTGGGTGCATGCCAGGGGGTCGTGGAGTCAGGGTTCAGCTTCGCTCACCCCAAATCCCTTATCACCTCAAAATGATTTGTAGCAGTTGTATTTGTTTGCCTTTAACAGCGAGAGATGAACCCCTTTAATCTCTGTTGTTTATATTACTGTTCATACGGAGCACAGCTGCCCACAGAAAGATTTCTAGGACATACTGGTTTCAGTACAAAGGAGCTTCACACTGAAAAGTTGAGGCCCCATTCCATCAGGCAGAAAGGAGCCTTTGCCTCAGTGTGGGTTAATTATTTAATAGCCAGCTGAGTAGGCAGGATGATCATGTACAAGGAATGAGACTGTTCGGCTCTGTCCAGAATAACATTTTGGGATGTTAGGATGGCTTTTGCTTACCCCTCCAGAAGTGTCAGAGCAAATGTCATGCGGAAGTTACAAATAGTGCAAAAGCTTTGGGAGGAAAAGAAGCTTTGGGTTATGGAAGAATACATGCACTGAGAGCAAGATCGTCATGAGTGGAGCGTGTGCTTCTAAGGGAGGTTTTGGATAAGGACCAGGTGCTGGGAACACCTGTCAGAACATCCCAACCACTTGCAGAGCTTCTACTTGGAGCTCAGCTGAAAACTTAGTGTGACCAGGGAGGTGTTTGTTCCTTTAAATAGCCCCCTCAGATCTGTAATTGTGGTGTTAACACTTTACCTCCACACTTATCTGCTGCAAAGGCGGATGAAAACAAGATGTGTTTGCTTGAGGAAGACCCTTTTCGAAGCTGGGTGAGTTTAGCAGGTGATGCTGTGCATTTCAGTGCAGAAGGCAATCTTCTAGATGCAGAGGAGCCACTTTTCATGTGTCACATCAGTGGAGAACCCCTGAACTGTGGAAGTGTCCTACAAGGGTGGAAGAGCATGTTAAATTGCACGCTACCATTTTGTCCTCTTTCAGTGCAGCTGAAAAGCAGGTGTGGTGTTCTTCACCAGAGAAGTTTGTTTTTAGACAGAGTAAGATCCACCACTGCTAAAGTGTAGCTGTTGTGCACCTGCATAATTTTTGACAGTGATGGCTGCAGTTGGGGCAGATCTTCAGAGAGGGCTTGTCTTGTGCAAGGCCCAGTAAGACAGGTAACCCAGCAGCGACTGGGACTGGCACTGGCCATACCTGAGGGAGCAGCAGGCAGCAGGCACTCCCCTCTACCACTACCCTCCCTAGCTCGTTGCTGACTTTCAGCCCTTTCTTTTTCCTAAACTGAGGCATCAGAGCTCAAGTCCTGTTTATAGGTCACCCACAAGGAAAACTGGACGTTAAATTCTAAACTTCTAACTAGAGTAGCATTTTACTCCTTTATTTCATACTAGAGGTTAGCTCTGGTCTTGAAAGCACCTCTTGTGCAACGTAGAACTGGGCCCAGAGAAAGGAAATGAAATCAGAAATGGAGAAAAGTTATTTTAATCATAAATAGCTGTGGTAGGAAGGTAGATGTTTATATGTGCAATAGTACAGTACCTACTGTGTGTATTTTAGGAGAACCTGAGAATAGCAGCTGTGCTGAAATACTTGACAGTGAAGTCAAATATAGTTTAAGTTAAAAAAAAAAAAAAAAAAAAAAAAAAAAAAAAAAAAAAAAAGGGGGGGGGGGGGGGGGGGTTGGGCGGGGGAAACCAAAAAAAAAAAAAAAAAAAAAAAAAAAAAAAAAAAAAAAAAAAAAAGAGTGGCTGGGGAGGGTGGATTTGCAGCGTGAAGCCTGTCAGTGTTATCTCTGCCGCGTGGCACGGAACAGCCTGTGACTCTGGCGCTTGTTTGCGAACGTGCAGTTCCCGTAATGGGATACGTCCCCCTCCTGTCGGTGTGGTGTTGTGCCTGGGTAAACGCCCCCCGCCTCCCAGATTTCCCCGAGAGCCTCAGGAGGCTGACAGCTTTGTTTCTTCAGAGGCTTCCTTTTCTGAAGTGCCTGATTTTTGCAGCCGATGGACCTGTTGAGTTTTAGGTCTATAGAGCTCAGAAGAAGCAAAGCTGCAGGCATTAAAACTAGAGCTCTTGCTAATGTGCCAAGGTCAAAAGGATCAAAACCTAAATTAAACTTGTCCCTGAAATTTGTCTGTGAATCACAAATTCAGGAAGTTGTACATGAAAATCAGTCTGGGCACTGTTTCTTTCTTAAAAGTTCTTCAGCTAAAAATAATGTATTGCGCTATAGTTATAAATAATACGGGTTTTTTTTTTTTTCTTCCCCTGTCTAATTAAATTGTTACTCTTGCCACAATGAAAGGAAAGGGAAAAGATAATAACATGAATCTGGTTGAACAAGTACGTAGCTTGCAGGTTTCAGCTAGAGTGTTTGCAGCTGCAGCCAGTGCTGAACCTTATACTCATGTGTTTAATTTGTCAAAATGAAAACAGGGTGCTCTGGAGAGATCAGCAGTGGTTTCTGTGTGTCCTTCATTTGTGAAACAGTTTTTGAGAAAGCTCACCCAAAGTGGGTTTATCCTGCACTGCAAAGAAACAGAAGAAAAATTTTTTTTTATCTTAAGTTTTTTTTAGCTTCCCCCCCCACTGCAGTTACCTGCAGTGGTTTTTGTAAAACTGTGATTGAACCATATGGTAGGGTGTGCTGATGGACTTTAGTGTCCTACTAAAATGGCAAGCAGTGGCCACAGATAGCTCTGCCATTATATAGAGTGACACTTTGGCAGGTTTGCCGCAGGTAAATGGTGGATAAAGCTGGAAAAAAGAACTTTTCTGCAACTTGGCCATGGCCCTGAGATGCTCTTTGGAAGCCATGTGGGCAACCTGGCCATGGCCATCTGCCTACTGAACAGTAGTGAAGGCCAGCAGCCTGGCAAGTCAGTACTTATCACACCTATTGCTGCTGCCTTTGTGTCCAGAAAAGTTTTGTGTGTTTTGCTGCTGAGATTTGTCAGCAGCTGCTGGGGCCTTTAGGCAGTGTTCGGGTTTGGGATGGATTGCAGGGCTATGGGAGAGGCCATTTGGCTCCTGGGAGAGCATCGATGATGGCCAGTGAAAGCAGTAATCCCAGAAGCCTAAGGGGATAACGACAGGCAATAACACAGCAGCCAAACTTTAAGCTTAATCATGACATCTTTCAGGTGTTCAGAGAGTTCTTTTTCTCAAAGGAGAGCATGGTGAGGGAAAAAGAAGGGTCCTCTGAAGCAGGGTACCGCAAAGAAAGGGGCCTGTGTGGGTGATAGAGCTGGGCCCAGGCTCGTTGATATATTGTGCTGAAATTTGCTGCCACTTAAAAAAAAATAAAAAGGCGGAGAGGCAGCTGCATTATTTCACTGGCAGTGATGCAATGCCGGTGACACACCAGGACGGGAGGGACCGGCACGCTCTGTGACAGCACAGCATGTACATGGTGTCACCCGAGCTGCACCCCACCAGCTGACAGCTTCAACTAAGTGCCAGCACTTTGTCCACGGCTTCATTTTCAAGCCAATATTTATACATAACAGCTGGAAGCATGGGTTTGGAAGTAACACATAGTGACTGCACATGTACGATTTCCAAAACACCCCCTTTGCCCCTCCTATTTGCTGTGCTTTAGGGGGTTTGAGACTTTTTTTCTAAATTTGTTTTATTACAGTGCAGTCAAGGCATTTGCTAATTTCTCATTCACTTGTCAACTGCTCTGCAAGAGTGGAAATTTCACAGGAAAACGCCGTGCTCTGATAAGGTTGTAAACAGAAAGCAGAAATCCTGGTATTTGTTTTAATGTTTACTGCATCGTCCTGAAATTTTCTGCTGCCCCCCGAAAGTTAGTGATGGTACGGGCAAAAAGAATATTGTGATATTGAAAAGAAAGACCCAAAAAGAAGAAACTTAAGGATTTTTTGAAGAAAAAAAATAGCAAAGGGAGTGGGGAGGAAAGCTGGTGAATAAGTGTGTGTGTGTTTGTTTAAGGAATTGAATGGGTAGCAAATACTTTTCCATGTGTGTGGAAAATATGAGCTGGCTTTTGCAATAGCATTTTATGGGAAGAAAGATCAAGGGTTCAGGAGCTGAAATACTTATTCATAAAATGTGGGGAGCAAAGACAAGCTACTTGTTGTGCTTCTGCCCATTTGCTGTAAGTCCAATCTAGCTGAATCATTTCTAGGAATGGAGTGGGAACTGGATTTCCAGCCTCCTCTCTGTCCTTGGCTTCTCTCCTGCATGGCTGCTACTGATTAGTACTTGTTGTACTGAGCTTTACATGGAGGGTATGTTCCTGTCCACTTCACTGCTAAAGCTTTTACCACCTTGGGATCTAAGCACAATCCACTTGAAACTGGATTAAAACAGCCAATTTGTTTTATGTAGGCTTTTGAACAGCTATCTGGCAGCAGCTGACCCGGCTAGGGTTTAGATCTGATGCTGGGGAAATGAAAGGCCCTTCCCCATCACTGGTCCATTGCCACACTCTGTGGTTGGTTTCTGACACAAGCAAACCCAACCCAAGCATTTCTCCTGGTGTCTGAGGTCTTCTGAAAGGCTGGAGATGTATGATCTGCCAGGTGAAGCCAAGCTGTGCTGCAGGTGTAGCGTTTATTAGTTTGCTGAATGTGATCTTTTATTTGTGTACCTGAAGAAAATTGAGGTTAGGCTGTACAGGCTGCTTGCCTGAAGGTTTTTCTGTCTGCTCCCCCACCCTGCACTGCCCAGGTGATTTGAGCCCTGCTCAGGTGCCAAGGTGTGCATATAGGCGTGTGCCAGGTCAGTACAGCAACCTGCACTAGGCTGCTGTGCCATCCCGTGCCTGGCTTTGTTTAATCTGGCACCTTCCCAACTTGCCTTAAACATTGCTGTGTGCCTAAAGTTAGTGTGGCTCAGCAAGGCTGCACCACAGAGGGGCAAGGTGGGGGTTTTCCCCTGTTTTCAATAGGTGTAGTGAGAGGGGGAATTAGAACAGCTGTTCAGAACATTTTTGACAACTTTGAGGGAGTGTGAGCCCCTGTGTTTTCCATGGGTTTCAGGATGGTTTGATGTCGCATCCAAGGACTGAAGTTTGTCCACCTGTCGGAAGGCAAAGGGGCTGGGCTGGTGCCTCACAAGGTGAATTTGAATCGGTTTGGTTAGAAAAAATGGCTGTAGTTATTGTGATGATTAATATAAATCCTTCTGGCTTTTAACTAGCAAGTTTTGTATTGTGTATTTTTGAATATGAGTTAGCAGTGTGCCGTGACAGCCAGGAGGGCCAACCGTGTCCTGAGGGGCATCAGGCACAGCATCACCAGCCAGGCGAGGGAGGGGATTGTCCCGCTCTGCTCTGCACTGGGGCGGCCTCACCTTGGATTTTGTGGGCAGTTTGGGCTGCCACAATGTAAGAAAGATATTCAGCTATTGAAGAACATCCAAAGGAGGGAAATGAAGATGGTGAAGGGCCTTGAGGGGAAGCCGTATGAGGAGCAGCTGAGGGCACTTGGTGTGTTCAGCCTGGAGAAGAGGAGACTGAGGGGAGACCTCATTGCAGTTACAACTTCCTTTTGAGGGGAAGAGGAGGGGCAGGCACTGATCTCTCCTCCCTGGTGACCAGTGACAGGACTGAAGGGAATGTGAAGTTGTGTAGGGAAAGTTTAGGTTGGATATTAGAAAAGGGTTCTTCACCCAGAGAGTGGCTGGGCACTGGAACAGGCTCCCCAGGAAAGCGATCACAGCACCAAGCCTGCCAGAGTGCAAGAAGCTTTTGGATAATACTCTGAGGCACATGGTGTGACTCTTGGGGATGGTCCTGTGCAGGGTTAAGAGTTGGACTGGATCCTTGTGGGTCCCTTCCAACTCAGCATATTTTGTGATTATTTTCCTCCCAAAAGAGGGAAGTTGTTTTTTAATGGTGGTCTTAGTCCAGCATGCAAATTTTCTTTTAGCAGCAAGTGAAGGAGCTTGCTAGAGGAAAAAAGTCCTTGGTGTGATTGTCACGTCTGCATTTTGTGATTACCTTGCATTTAACAAGTGGCTTGGGAGGGCTAACAAAATTCATTAAAAGCAATCTGTTTACTTAAACAAAACCTATGTGAAAATGCCACGGCTGAAGGAATTCAAAAGCCTCTAAATGATTTTGTGGGAAGGAAAAAAAAGATTTTTTTCTTGTTGTTTTCAGTCTTAAGTGTGATTCCCCTTCACCCCTGGCATTTCTAGCTCTGAGCCCATTTTGTGTGTGCACTTGTATGGTTATCAGCCCAAATGTGGTTCCAGGCCCCTCAGGGCAGCAGCCTTGCCCTGCCTTATGGCTCTGAACAGCCGGAAAGATCCCGACGATTTACAGTTACCACCCTGTTTTTATTACATGCCTCTTGCGGGCTCCTCTGCTGAGGCAACGCGGTGCCAGATAAAAGACTGTTCTGCTGTCTGGGAGCAGCTGTTGTACCTCCAGGGTAAAACCCTGCTGCCAGTGGCTCTGGGGGAGGACGCTGGTGGGCCTGGTGGAGCAGCTTTAGTCAGGATGTTCTCAGCTTTCTATCCCCTCTGCTGGGGTTTTCCCACTTCTCCTAGGGGCAACCAGAAGCAAAGGGGCTGCAGTCCATAGCATACTGTTGCAAACACAGAGGCACACGGAGGGCCAGCTAACTCCCATATGTACTGCTCCATTGTGGTGGTGTATGAAATACCCACCCCCTTTACCAGTTCCATGGCACTTCCTTCCCTTGCTGGCTGCCCCCTGGATAGCCCTGTCATACCCCCGGGGGTTTTGGCGGTCATGAGTTCAACAAAGTTGTGGGAGCACTCACTAAGGCTGAGGGTCTGGCTGTCACCACAGGGGATGTCAAATTGTAAAGAGGAGCTCATGAGCAGCCTTTAGGATGTGAGGACAGAGATGTCTCGGGCTAGCTCACTCCCCATGCAGTTCCATGCATGACCAGGTTTCTTCTCCAAAGCCAAGCAAACACTTCTCCAGCCCTTACTGCTCATTACGGTGAACTTGAGTCTTCCCCTTTTAAAAACTGCACGCATTAATGTTAAAATTGGCCAAATTAATGCCAGATTGTTTATGATGGCAAAGTGGTAATTGGTGGCTGCTATCTCTTTCCTTCTCATGGGCAAATGCCCCTCACCCTTTGCTGCTGGGACAAGCTGGCCCCAGTGTGTAGAATACATCAGTGCTGCTATGCTGGAGTTGGGTGGATTCTTAGGATGTTAGTGCTGTGTCCACCAGGACTTCTGCAGCCTTTTGGGAGACCCAATGATAGAGACTTCCCATCTTCCTCAGGATTCTCATTTTCACATGAGGAGACATCCAAGTCGGGGACTAGAGAGCCATAAAGGGAAGATTGTAAATGTATGAGATATTTCAATCAGATAGCATGTCCACATTTAAATACCTTTTGGCTGTGAGAACTTGCCTTTCATACCTCATGCTGTCATTTAAAGGAATAAATAGCAAGAGATGGGATTGGATTGTTTTTCAAGTATCTTAAAGCTAGCCAAGATACAGATGCTCCCAAGACCTCTGACAAAAAGGAATTAAATTGTTTTAATCTAGTGTATTAAAAGGATGAAAGGCAACCTGTCTTTTAGGAACTTCTGCCTCTTGTCTCCCAACCACCTGGGGAAAGCAAGCCTCTTTCTTTAGGAATAAATAGTTCTTTACAGTGCTGGGACACAGTTGTCCAGCCTTCCCACCTTTGCTGCCTCCAGTCAGTACTTTATTGAGGGAGTTGTGTTTATTCTTTTCAGCCTGAGAGTTCATTTTAAATTAGTGCTGTGTTTCCACATAGAGGCAACTCAGATCCTTCGTTATTATCTCTTAATACGTAAAGCAATTAAGATTGTTCAGCTTTTTGCAAGGCGAGCAAAATCCAAAAACAGTTGTCTCTCTCTCCCAGCTTCTTCCACGTTGTGCAAGTGGTTTTGCTCAGAGCCTGCACATTTTGGGAGCTTTTTTGGCTTCCTTGCATGTTGGGCCAGCAAAATTTTAATCCCGAAGGTTGAGAGGCGACTGCCTACGTGATCTTCCAAGCATTGCCAGGTGTGGGGTGATCCTACCAGGTCATTTGAAGATGGAATATGTTGACATGGTCTCGCAGGGTGTGATTTACTGTCCTCCCTCAGGCAGGAGGTACTGGGGTCAGTCGAAGCCAAGTAACCCAAAGGCTGTGTTGGTTTCAGCGTGCAGGCAGGTAACTCAAAACCCTGAATGTTTCCTTTGCAGTATCTTAAAAAGTTCATTCTGTTTTAGGCAGTTAGGTATATTCAGAACACACATACAACAGACTATTTTCTGTATTGTTTTTCTATAACAAATATTAGTGGGTTGCAGTTATCATTTGATCATCATTTTGGTTTGGATACTTCTCAGCTAGCTCTCCATACCAGGATGAAGATGTATTGATAATTATTTCAGTGCATAATGTGCTAGGTGAACTAATTCCTGCTCAACAGAAATAATTTCAGAATTCAGACTTAATGAAATGGACTTGAGAAGAATTTTACAAATCCTGTGCTTATTTTAAATACTTCTCAGTGGTTGGGTTTATTTGCCTTCTCTCTTTTCTTTGTCTCCAGTGATTATTTTTGTGTGTGGTTGTTTCATTAGCGTGTATGGTGGTCACAGTATGCTGCCCAACAGCAGTTACTTGGATGCTAAACAGAAAACCAAGAAAAATTAATTTGTAATTGCATACTTGTCATTTTGATTTTATCCAAATACAAATGCAGGATTGTGTCATAGAAATCTTACATGGAGCTAATATTGCATGTATTTTTGGTTGAATGCAGGATGTTTTTCTGTGTCTTCTAACTCCAAAAAGAGGGAATAAAAGTTAATGTCATAATGCGACATTAATTTTGGACTACAATTCTGTTTTTCCACAGATTCTTAAGGAACAGCATGAACAACTTTCCCAGACAATAAAAAAACATGCTGAGAATTTTTTTCCCCCATTTACCATGTTTAGGCATCATTTTACACACTCTTGCTTTAGCATGACAGTTGCTCTTTCAGAGTCAGCACAGCTGGGTATCGGGAAAGGGTTTAGGCTGTGCTTAAACAAGTTCTCTACAAAAAGTTGGACACCTTCCCAAAAGCTTGCTGTTTTCAAGATGGGAAGGGAAAAGACAAGAGGACATCACTATGATGTAGGACAGTTCTGTTGTCATGTAGTTTTTAGTCTGGCTTTGCATGGTTTTGGAAGGCAGCTCAGACCTTCAGTGTGTTATGACAAGTTGATTGAAATTAATACTGTATTTTACATTGTTTTAGAGAGTGATCTTTCCTCACTTGGGAGACATAAAGGAGGTCATCTTACTTCCCCAGCACTCCTTTCTGAGTCTGTGTTCATTTCCCCTTGGTTGGCCTGAATTTATAACTCTGAAAACAAAGACAAATGCAGAAGATTTAAAAGAGCTGTTTCTTGAACTTTAAAAGTTCCCTTGAATAGACCAGGCACTTGCAAATGTCTCCTTATTTACAGCTGGTTTTTGTTGGTACTTATTTTTTTTTTATTTTTTTTTTTCCTCTTTTCCTTTCTGGAATTCCTGACTCAGATGAAGGAGATTTCCAGTATTACTGTGCTGGAAGTTGCTGGAAATTTATCTCTGCTTTCTGTGATGCTTTAACAAAAAGGATCACAAAAAATTAAAACAACCCCTGTATCAAAGCTGTATTTCTTTCCTATTGCATTTTTAATCTAACTATTTAAGTGTAATCTTAAAGCACCTGATAATCAGAGTACACAAACTCTCTTTGTTGAATTTTTTGAATAGCACTGCATTTCTCAATCACTGGTACCCGAATAAGGACAACAGGGCAAACGCAGAGCAGTCACCTTCTGTCTTCCTTTGCATGAAGGATGAGTGGCAATTGTAACCTTGTACCCTGAACCCTCTGCTCTAGGCACTTGTTATGACAAATTTGCAAGGTGCTATTTATTTTATGGGCTTCTTTAGACATTACAAGCAGTGCAGTAGAACTGAGTCTGAGATCTGGTATATTTTATCAGAGTTATTAACTGTGGGTTAATGTTAAAACAGCGATGAAGGAGATGCTTGTGTTCACCACTCACCTCTCAGAGCTTTGGTCAAAAGTTTTAGGCAGAAAGGTAGTGGATTTTTCTTAACAAAAGCACATTACTTATAAAAGTGAAGCAATTGGTATCTTTTCAGCAACTTTTCTCAGTTAGAACTTGTGATAGACTGGATAATTGAGTTTTTTCTCTATCAAGGTTGACAGAGTTGAGATGAGAGCTTAGAGGTTTTTTTCCCAGAGCAGTCTGAGCCTTTGGACACAAATCAGTTTGGTACGGAAGCACTTTCTGTGAATCGAAGTCAAGGTTCTATGAAGCTTTCAGGATCCCTGACAGCTGCTGCAGACCTCAGCTGTCCTTTTGATGTTCATGCCCCATGCAGTGTGTTGTACCCATATTTATGGGTTTCTTAGCACTGTGAGTCCCATCGTGGATGGACAGAAAGGTGAACTCTTGACTGGTTTCCATAAGCCAGCTTTTAACTGTGGTCTTCAAGCAAAGTCTTCAGTGGAGTGTTGAGATCTTCATGTAACTGGTCTAGTAGCTTTTTGAACATGCCTTTATTAGCAGATTGGTAATTATTGCCTTACGGTACCTTTCACACCATATTTTGTAATTAATTTTCTGTGGGAGGACGTGTTAGGCACAGCCCGAGTCTGCTGTTGTCTCTCTGTACCCACCGCTCTAGCTATACTGGAGGACATCCCCCAACCTGGACCACATGCTCTGACACATCTCTTCTAACTTCAGGGGCTTCTCCAAGTACTTTGAGTGACTGGACTTTTTACTGCTTTGCCTTTTTCTAATGTTTACAAAATTTCCTGTCTTCCAGTGCTTTTAATTTTCCCCATCTTTGGAGGTAATTGAGCAGTGGTTGTTGTAGGCTGTGGACTCAGCTTCCCAGTCTCAAAAGAATTGCATTCATAAAAAACCCACAAAAGCTGTGCTTCCCTTGCGGGACAGCAAAATGGCTGAGCTGAGCAGTTCTGCTCATTAGGTCTGTGACTTGCTTCATCTCCCTCCTGTAAAGTTATTCATGGAGAGAAAAACTCCCATTGCATATTTTTGTTCACATCATCCAAGCTTGAGGACTTGGTCTAGAAAGATTAAACTCGTGTTCTGTGTTTGCTGCCAAGATGCTGCAATCCACCAGAGATAAAATTAATTCTTTTTTTGCTGAGTGAGAATTCAAAGCTCTTTATTAAAAAGGAAAAGAAAATGCCAGATCTTTCTCCTTGTCTCGAATGTGTGGGCATGTGAAGGGTACTGGTCCTGCTTTTGACCCTCCTTTCCCTGTTTCCAAGGAACATTTTGTACAAATCAGCACTAGAGTCATCAGGTTTCTGAAACCAGGTGTGACAGAATAGGCTTTAATTTAAATGCCTTCTAATTTAAAGTCATTCATGCTTTTCGGTGTTTCAATTTGAACAGTAATGAGGAGATTTTCAGGTATACTAGAAGAGTTGGTCTCTCAAGTCCTGTTGGCTTTTACTGTGTGGGATATGGAGAGAAAGCTGTGCTGCTGCCCTTGAAACATCTTTCTGTAAATGTCTAGCATTTTGTGATGAGCTGGTGCTCTCCAGGAGTCTTTGAAGCCAGTGCTTTCCTGAACTTCTTACCAGAATTACCAAGCAAAGCTTTATATTCAGATATTTAAAAGTTTGTAATTGCTTTAATTAAAAAAAAGCATGCACGTACCTGTATTTGATTTATATTACAAATACCTGTATTATCAGGTTGTATTTGCCAGAGTAAATACCTGAAAGGTTTTAAGAACCTCATTACGTTGAAGCTCATGGACTGAGCTGGCCTGTTTCTCAGGTTTCACAAGGTTTTGTCCTATCTCCCTATGTGTGTGCATGTTTATATAGGTGTATATGTGTCCTTGCATTTACCCTACCAAAAAGCAAGCAGCCTGAAGTGCTGTAGTCCTCCTTGGTGGGAATAAATACACACTGCCGTGTTTTCTGGAACTATTGGGAACACTGGTGAAATTGCCTTGAATTGCAGGAAGAGGCTTGGTTTGCTCTCACTGAGGCAGTCTCAGTCTCTCCCGTGCAAACTGAAGCAAAGTGGAGAAACTTTGCTGCAAGTGAGAGGCAGGCTTGAAGTCACCAGTCTTTTCTGCCTAGGAGTGTGTGTTCCCCTCGCTGCCACATGAGAATTGCTGTCACGAATCAGTGGTGTGTAGGTGATCTTCTTCAAGAGATCTACCTTGAAATGAAAGTTTTTATTTTTCCCTTCTGTGGAGTTATATTGGTTGCTTCTGTTCCCACTTAAAAATACACGTTGGGAGAAAACTCTAGGTAGGTGACAGCATTTTCTAACCTGTTCTGTAAGCAATTTCCTGCACGCTATTCTGTATATGTTTTAATGCACGCTGTCAAACAATATATCCTACCAGCTATATACACTTCAGCATATATTTCTGCAGCTGTATGTAATGGTTCATCATGTCGAGAAGAGTTTTGGCTTGTGTCCCCAGATGAGTTGGGGACCAGTATGAGCCAAACTGCTTTTCAGGAGCCGACGTCAAGCCTAACTTCAGGAAATCTCAGGAATTCAGGAGTTAAGTTTCACTGAGAAGTAAGTCATGCAAATCTAATAAAAGGGCCAATATTTTTTTTCCCCAGAACAATACAGCAGTCCAATTGTATGTACCTTAAATGTGAAAATAACAAGGGAGGCTCTAAATAACAAGGGTGACAGATAAAGCTGGGAGGAGAAGGAAGGGAGTGGGAAGGTGGGATCATCTTTTTTCTCACCTTTGTCCAAGGAACAGCACTGTAATGGAGGGAGTCACTGGCTGTGTGAGGGGGGGTTGGAAGATACACATGTAAAATCTGGAAAGAGCTTTCAATTTTGGGTGCAAAAAAGCCATCTTTGTTTGAAAGTGGTCTTGGGAAGAAGTAGAACAAACACCACTATCATAATGCATCTTCTCTTCCTTGGCGTGCAGTTGTCACGAGAGATTTGTAACTCTTTTCTTGGTTCATTGTTCCCCAGCTAGTGTGTACTCTCCATTCAGTAGTGCCAGAATTAAGATGAAGCCTGCCTGTTTCAATAAGGCAGCTTTGTTGTCCAAATGGCAGCACTTGTATAGAAATTGGATTGACTCCAGCAGAGCTTGCACGATACACTGCAAAACTGTTGTCATATGATCCCTTTTATTACTAAGAAAAAGGCTGTTCTCAAAAAAACCAGACTAGCTCTTTTTTTCTGTTTTGTTAGGGAGGGGGAAAAATCACCAGAAAAGTCTTTTTATTAATAATAATCTGCAAATTTGAAAACTATGTGTAATGTTTGAGTGTAATAAAGAGATCAGATTAAGTAAAGTGACATTAATGTAGAAATATGATAGAGCCCAGTCTACTTCATTTTATGTAGCAGGAGCCTTGATTAATCAACTCACACGTCTAAGTAAGCATGTTCCATTTAACCTTAGCAAGAGGAGATGGGCGGTGATGGCACAACAGGGGAGGGAGAGATGGTGGAGTGATGCAAAGTACTGCTGTAGTTTCCAAAAAGTATGTTTCTCTTACCTACCTGCATTTCCTCAGGATGTGGAAGAGGCAGCTTGCTCTAATCGAGAGTTGGAGAGAGCAAGCATTTCTTGTTACTCTGTATTCATATAGCACCTAGCATTGTGACTCCCCTTGGCCAGGCCAGCCACAAGGGAGGATGCATCCCTATGAAAAAGACATGAACTCCTAATGTCTGCTGGTCCTAATAATGGAAATTGCTATTTTAACTCAAAATATTTTATTCTCTAAGAATTTTTTTCCTCCACTGTGGAATAAAACATCTATAAAGAGAGCATTTCTTATCAACCAGGGGCCAGGTGTTGGATGTGAAAAGAGAATTTTCTTCCCTTTATTCTTGGGGTTTTTTTTTCCCAGTCATGTGCAGAAAAATAGGTGAACACATTTTTTTTATGATTATTGATACTATTTGTTAACGACAAAATGTTATTTAAAAAATTGTGTGCTAATGCTAGGGTAATGTGAGGAGGAATTGCCTTTAGGTCTAGATGAGTTTTCACCTTTTTTTATATATTTAAGTTATTAATGCACTTTTGTCTTGATAAGAAGACTCATTTTGCAATGCTCTGTGATTTATAAACTATTCTTTAGCTTGTCTTTTGCAGAAATGTGATAATGCTTGTATAGTTTTGGTAGCTACAAAATGTAATTGAATTCCTAGCAAATATAGAATAGAATTAATAGATTTTAAAGCTGGAGGGACCCATTATGCTCATTGTCTGACATCTGTGTGACACACAGGACATTGAATTTCATCTAATAATTCCTGCATCAAGGATGTAAATTCCAGCCATGCTTGAGGGTACTTCAAAGGTATCCAGTTCTGCTTTAAAGACTTACGATGATAAAGCTTTTGTCGTTTTTTTCCCCAACAGTTAGTTACCTTCTTTTTTCCCCCCTATTGTTATAAGAAGTTTGGTACTTGTCTATGTAGGGTAAGATAGATTTCTTTACCGAACCAGATATGCAAAGTGGTTTGTTTTGATTTAAATAGAAATAATGTGGGTCTTCCATTCTTCGTTCTTGATCCATTTTCCTATTCTGCTCTGCATGTGATGAAGAATTTGGCCTTTTGTAGATGGCAGGAACTGCAGCTCTTCTGAAACCACTGGAGCTCTAGCCTCCATTTTCTGCTGCTTTTTGTCTCCCTGTTACCCTGCACAGTAGTTTGTGGGGGGAAGTAGCACTGAAGCTATTACTTCTTGAAAAGAAGAAAGAGAACTGTGAGCAGTGGTGCCACAGAGCCACTTGCAGGATGCTACAAGCGCTTTTAGCACAGAGGTTATCAGCTTGTTAGGAACCTTTTCTGCCTGCGTGAGGATGCAAAAACACTCAGAGGAGACAGAGTAGAGTATAATGTGATTTTCCTCAGACCTTGAAGAGGGCATTCATGTCATGTGTGGCATCTGTTTTTTGACGGTTAGCCATGGAGAGGGAAGTGCTTGTATCCAGAGATGGTTATGGCACTGTCTGCATGCAGGGAAAGGCACAGACGTCTTCTCTCACTGGCAGGCCACTGGAAGCTCCATGACAATTTTGGTTTGCTTCTGTGTAAATCCACATCCACAGGTTTACAAGTGCGTGGCACAGGGGAGGTTACTACTGGTCACTTAGTAGTTTCCAAGTTTGGTGAAGCTACTGTGTAGCACTTATGAGGGGGATGGGAATATAACAGGTAAGCCAAGTAAATGGATTAGCTGTAAGCAGTCCTATTGTTGGCACTGCCTGGAGATGGCTTGTGAACCAGGCAGCATGTCTTGCAAGCAATATTCTTTCATCCCCCAATTACAGAAGAGCAACACAAATAGAGTGGCCTATATTGAAATGATTCCTGGAGGAAAGAGGCATTTAAAACCAGGGGTGGTTATGGGTACTTGGAGCAAAGTGTTCAGCCAGCCTACTGTTTCCAAGAAGGAGGGGAGGGGGAGAGGGGAAGGAGCATTAAGCCAAGTGTCTCTCTGTCCATCTTTGTCTGAATGCCTGAAATGTTAGGGACAAATGATTCCTTTGAGGCATGCAGCACTGCTGTTGTCTTTAGGACCTTCATGGAGCAGCTTTTGCCTTTAACTATTTTTAGTGGTTGGCTACTGTTGGCTTGAGGGGGAGTTACAGGAGGAAGGTTACTTAAGAGAATGCCTTTGTAGTTTATTAACAAGAATGGTTGGGGAGGGGTAGAAGCATCATCTGCTTCCAATGGTACATGTTGACATATTTAGAGAAAGCATTTGCTCCAGCACAGGGATTGCTAATAAAAATCATGGTTTGTGCCTGTACTCCAAGAAGGGTGTTTGACTTTTGAGTCTTCTCTGCCCCAAACACAAAATAACATGGCTTGCTTGTGCTGGCTGGGCAGGCGGGATGCCCACCCACGCTGTGCGGTGGCAGCCAAGAGGTGCATGGGGTGGGAATGCTGGCTGAACAGTGTTTGTTCTCAGGCAGAGCCCTGGCTCTGGAGAGTGAGCTCTCCTTTCCTCTGCTCTGTGGCTTGCTTTTCAGCAGAGCAGGCAGATTAGTTCTTGTTTATATACAGTGTGGTATGATAGGTGGTGTGTTTTTGGTGTCTCCCCCCCAACCTGGCAAGGTTTACAGCATTGCGAGTGTGTTACGGTGTGTCTTGCTGGGATCCAAAGAGTTCAGGAGGCTTAGGGTTGGATATTTATGCATGTGTTTATTACCTACTGTTCTCACTCATATTGTCTAAAATTAACGGAAAAGCTCAGGCAAAACAGTTTTCTCCTTACTACCATTTTCCTTACTGTGCCTGCTTCCCTCCAGGCTTCTTTTAGGGTAAAGCAGTGTTCCCTGGGACTGCCTCCCACCATCAGCTCCTCCAGGTGCTGCTGCAATGGCTGTGTGTCCACGGTGCTCTCTCCAAGCAAAGGAGGAGCAGGTTCTCCACATCACAGCTCACATCTGCTGGGTCGAATCGTGCTCTACAGGAACTCACTTCACTCTCCATTTTTTCCATTACAGCACTTATGTACTGCTTAGCTATCACAGGTATCTAAATCTGGTCTCTTTAGGTCAGAAGACTCCCAATCCTAGCATCAGTCCAGGCTTTCTGCCTGGATATAACCAAGCCCTTTCAGGTGAGCTGAAGGGAACTTTAAATACACAAGAGGTTCTGTGCAGTGCCTGTCCCACTCTCACTCTCCCCAGCGTTACTCTCTTTCCCTTTTTTTTTTTTTCCTTCTGTTTTATTACTCTAATGGGATTTTGAGCTGATAGCAGGTCTTTGATGAAGATAGAACTACGTTTTCTACTGTGTGCATTAAAGGCCTCTGTAAGGCAAATGTCTTCAATGCAGACTACTTTGTTTCTGCCAGGTGGAGTTGCAGGAATTAACACAGTTTTATCAGCTAGAAACAATCTTTCACTATCTGCAGGCATTAAAAAAAAAAAAAAAAAAGAGTCTGTGAGATACAATGAAGTCAGGCACTTTGTGTCTGGAGACTAAGGCTGTTGAGAGAACAGCTTAAGCATTAAAGGATTTCAGGAACAGCTTCCCTCTGAGACTTGTCCACTCCCCATTGTGAACTGCATCCTGTAAGCACTTGGCCATAGGTGTCTGAATCAGTTGAGGGAGCTAGGGAGAAGTGCAGATGCAGTAAATATGCATGTTTGGGATCTGCTTTTCCTCTCTTCTGGCTTGCCCCCCGTTGGTGTCCTTTGTCAGGGACTCCATAGCCATCTGGGTCTGTGACAGATTTGTTTCCATATGTAAGTGTAACAAGTTTTGCTGTTTCTTCAAGGGCATATCTATCTTTTTATGTTTCTCTGACTGACTAACAGGACTAAAAGTCACAGCAGTGACTGAAGCCAAGCTAGAAACAGATCCCTCTTCTGACACCTCACTGTCCCAGACCTAACACAAGGGGCAGCCTGCAGCATTGCCCTGACACTTAGAGGTCCCACTGGTGTGTCATTGGAGGATGTGTGTTCCACAGGCACTGCTTCTTCAGCAACTCATATTCATAAAAATCCCTAAGAAGGCTCTCTGTTGGTGTGAGGGAGGTGGAAAGCAGGCTAGGTGTTTTCTAGTTCAGCTGTTTGCACAAACAGACTGTAAACTCAGAGAGAACAATGTAGCCATGTACAGTATCAATTTGTCCAAAACCTCCTGTATCAGATCAGTATGTGTTGGAAATACAGCAGTGTTTTAGAAAAAAGTTGACTTTAAGCAATTGGTGTAATAGGATTACTTATTTTCTGATGTGTTTGATTTTAAGTCTTTGTACATCTCCACATGGCTCATTTCCCCCTCAAAATTAATGCTGCTTTTTTTTTGTTTTTGCTTTTTTTCCCTGTGAAATAGTCTACAGTCATAGCAAACACAGTTAATATTTAGTATAGCATGAAAATAATGCAATTTGGGTATGTCCAATTTTCATTTGAGTTTTGTATTTAAAAGATTTCCATTAAGGCACACCTTAAAATATGCAACGCTGTGTGCAAATAGAGGCATGAAAAGACTGTGCTGCTGAGTTCCCTGCAATTCTCCAGTGAGGCTGAAGAGCTTTCTCGGTGCTTTGCAGCAGGTCAGAGGAACTACTTCAGCAGCATTCTTCTGCTGCCATTTCTGTGATTGCTTCCACTGTAGAAATGACGAAGTGATGTTTCGTATGACTTTGTTCTTTTGGCCGTTCTTCACAGAGAACTTTGCAAAGCTGCAGTGCTCCATTTGTACTCCACTTCAGGCACTGAGGGTGTCAAAGAGTGGGTACATGCCATCAGTTTTGGCCTCATTTTATGAGAAGAATTGATGAGTTTCATTTCAGGAATGTTAATTGAGCCATTTGAGTTCAGGTATGAACTCTTTGCATAACTGCATTTCATTGAGGGTGTGAATTCACGTGACCCTTGCCTGTCCCTCCTCACTTATGTTGTTTCAGTTTTGCACCACAGCCCTGCTCCTCGTTTATTCCATGCTCTAGATTATGGCCAAGGGCAAGACCTACGTAAGCATGTGGTACACACGGCACGTTGCATTATCTGAAGTCATGAGGGTGTGATTAATGGGCTTAGGGTTTTAATTTGGCCCGTCTTACTCTCGTGTCTCTTTCCAGTGAGGCTTCAAAGCCTGACCAGTGACTGCAACTCGAGGTACGTGCACATAGTGGTGAGGTGACACTAATTCCTTGAAGTACTGGGCAGCTGCTGGAAGTAAACCTCTGCTGCAAGGATGAGGATGATCTTGCTTCAAACTGGCCAGCCTGGTTTAGATGGCATTGTTTTGTCAGATCCTAGCGTCCCAGGGCAGCTTGATCTCTGCCTTCTGAGCTGCACTGGACAGAGCAGGTGATCTGATTAATGGGTCACATCAAGTAATGTTTCAGGTGTTGCTTGACCTTGTGGAGTGGTGTAGATGCTGCAAGTTTGTAGGGGGGAACCGCTTCCAGTGTAATTTCTGTGATGGGGTTCAACAGATGTGCAGGTCCTGTCACAGAAGACCACTTGTAAGCCGGACCGGAAGTCTGATCTGCCTTGTGAATTTGTGATCTGAAATTCAAAGGTTGTACCTTCATCATCAAATTTAGTGCATTAAAAGGATTCGTTAGTGCAATACTTGGCTGCCCAGGAAAAATATGGTGAGCATCTGCCCTGCACACACAGCAAGAGTCACTGGCTGGCCTGGCAGCTTGCCGTGCCAGAGGGACAGGGACTTTACCATGCGGTGTGTGCATACCTGGACCTGAATTTCCTGTTTAGTTTTTTTTCTGAAAGGAATTTTGTTTGGGTCCAGCAGAGCCACCCTATGAACAAGGCCAACTTGCAAACAGGAGGGACGGCTTTGGGGGTTGCTTCAGAACTGCTTTGGACCACTCACTCGTGTGGACACAGCTGGGGTGATCCTAGCTGGAGGCTTAAGAAGCTCAGGTTTCCTTTGCTTCTGTGGCACCAATGGGTGCCATGTGGCTTGTGCAAAGCCACTGTACCTCAGACTGGCCCATCTGCTTCAAGGAGGGTGATCTGTGCTCTCCAGGTGAAAACTGCTTCATCACAGCTGAGTACATCCTGACTGCTGAAGTTCTCATCAACATTGCATGTGTGTTGTGGTGGGAGATGGGGACCTTGCACCTTATTCATCTTGCAGGTGAATTCAAAGTTTCTGCCTTCGCTGCTTTTGCAACAAACCCCACAATTCAGTCATAAAAATAATCGTGAACATGTAGCAATGGGATGTGCTTGTCAAAGTATCACTTGCTGTCAGCCATGCTACCTTGGTGATATTTCAAAGACTTGTGTTTAATTGTAATAACACATCTTAGAAGGAAAAAGAGGTGAAGCTTCAGTTTACAGCCAGTTTGCTTAAGGTAGTGAAATTAACTTTAGAGATACAGAAATTGAAATTGTATCTCTTTTGTCCATGGTGTGGTGTTCAAACTAACTAAATTAGAATCTTTGTGGACTGATACTCAGAATTCTAAGATTTTATTTATCTTGAAAAGATTTAATGGTTTGTTTTTAGTAACAACAGTTCTGCTAATTTTTATGTTAGGCAGTCAAATGTTGTTGGCTTAGATATGTGTCCTTCAGAACCAGTTTTAATTTTTGAATTTGAAACAAAGCCAGGATTCTAAGTTAAAAGGAAAACTTTTCTCAGCAGGTTTAGACAAAAAAGAAAGCGATTGTATCACAGAATATATGCACCTAACAGCTGAGGTTTTTGATTCCATGGTTACAACAACAAAACAAAAAAGCCTCACACAAATAGCCAGTTGGTGATTTTATTGTTCAAGTCAGATGGCCTTTCTTAAAATGAATTTTAATGGACAAGAAAGAAGAATGTATTGCTGTACTTGTGCAACTGGAGTTTGTGAAATAGGATTGGAAAAATACACAGAATAATTGGGCACATCCTGTACTTAGTGAATCACCAAGCTAGTGCAATAAACATTGCTGCATTCGGAAATTTATATCTATACCCTGCTTTTGCCAAGAACAATGGGAATTGCTTGGGATTGTGGGCTACCTGAACTGTGCCTTGTGTAAAGGTTTTTTTTCCTTTGCATATTTCACATTCTGAGGTAATTTTTGATTTCAAAAAGTAGGCGTTAGTTCAGTTCTATGACACCTTGCATCTGCCTAGACAGACTTGGTGGAACCTAGGAGACAAACCAGGAGCTGTACGTGGCAGGACCTCTGCAGACATTGGTATTAGTAAAGGGAAAAGATTCCTGAGCAGGAAACTATGCAGTCTAACCAACATCTTCCTTCAGAGAAACAGTTTTTTGTCTTCAAAAGTAAAAACAAAAGCTACAGACATTTGATGGCTTCAGTCTTTTTTGCCAGATAACAGGGATAAACTTGCGAACATGTTTAAGAAATTACTAAGTTTCCAGAAAACAGGCTGTTATTTAAGGGACGTGGGAACCATTACAAAGCCAGAAACAAATACAGCATCCAAATCTGCTCTTGAATACACACGTGGCTCTTGCAAATTATGAGAGCTGCACATGCACAGGCTTAATGGGATCTTGATGGAAACCATCCAGGGCTGGAGTCTGGCTCCTGGTGAAATTAGGACTGCTGTCTGGCTAGGACTGAAGTTTGGGTCTCAGGCAAACTGATGGAGATGTTTTCTTCCCGCAAGGAAATATGTGTTTAGTTGTCAGCCAGAAGGACAGGATGGCTTGTGTGCAAGGTTTTTACTGTGTTGCTTAGTATCAGCTCTGGACTTCTTCCATCTTCTTTACTTACCCAAAACATGATAGTCCTTTTAAGGAGAAATGTTACTGTTTCCCAGTAGCAGAGGGAGTGAACTGGGCATACACTGAACACCATGCTTCCATTGTTTCACTCTGTGATGACAGCTGCCATCTAGGAGGTGCAAACATCATGCATTTCTGGTACCATTGAGCTAAATGGCAGAATTTATGTTCTCAGTCAAACCAACCAGTAGTTTCCTCAAGTGTCTGCAAACATGGATTGATAAGTCCCTGAAGGGTCTTTTACAGTTCTGCTCCATCTGAGGAACAAGAGCCAAGAAAGTAGGAATAGGTTGGAAAAGTCTCACTAGCCCCAGAGTACTATTTCTGTTCAAACTAGTGGGACAGGCAGAAAGAAATTTCTATGTTAGCATGATTTCTGGAGGTTAAACTTTAAAAGCAAAGCCTTTTTTGTTAAAGATGTAGCCTCTCTTGGGGGAAGAGCAAAATGGATTCAACCAGCAGAAAGCATCTGCTGGTCCTGTCGCCCTCCTGGCTAAACACTATTAAAGGTTCAGGACATTCCTGGGGAGGGGGAATCGATTTTCTGCACTTCTCAGTTCAGTGCGGATGCAGCCACGGCCGTACAGTAAGTGACTCATCCCGTGGCCGTCTTTTTAATGATGAAACTATTATGTGCTTCATCGCCCATTCAGACATTCTGCTTTCTAATTCTCTACCCCTGGTTCCCAGAAATATGAATAATGACACTTTTAGCAGAGTGGTGGAAATGTTCCCTGAGACGCACCACCAGGGCAGGACATGCTGTTGGTTGATGCTGTGGATAGTATTAGGGATACGGCGACATAATTGGCTTGAACTTTTGGTCACCCCTCGACTTAAATCCAGAGCTTTTTTGTCAAGTTCAAATAAGGTCCCTACCTCTATTTGACTCCCCCTAGAGCTCTGTCCTTCTGTGTAGTTCCTGGTGGTGTCTTCTTCATTCTGTTTGGGGTAGGAATACCAATGTTGTGGATGCAACAGTTGAACCCTGGCCTACAAAACCCAGCCAGCTCAGATGATAAGGAAAGGCAGCTTATTACTCCAAGAGCTGCCTTTCCCACATCAAGTGGATTTGCATTAGGCAATTGCATGAATCAGATCTTGATCTTCATTACCACAAAATACAGCAAGGAAAATCCCATTTCTGAAAGTCTTTCTACTGTACACAAATCCAGATGTAAAGCACTGCTCTGTGCACAGCAAACGGGACTCGTATGTATTTTATTAATGTAAGTGTAATGTAATTATTCTCTTGTCCATCTGGCAGGTGGTGTTTTCATTAAGAAGTGAATAATCTAAGCTATAGGCTCTGTAGAGGGGGATGAGTATGGAGGAGATTCAGGTCATTTGCTGTGGGACCATAAATAGAAGCTAACAAGAGAGCCCTTGCTGTCCTTGTCCACTAAAACTGAAAATTTGTTGCTTTTATTTTTCCTTTACCAGACTGCTTGTAGGCTCAGAAGCTGGTCTATTAGTGAAATCTTTTCACCATTATGCAGTTTAATTCCTCGTTTATGGTAGTGGCTGGAGGCACAGTGTGAAAAAATAGGTGTTATATAAGAGAGCAAAAATTAAGTCCTTATATAAACCACTAGGCATGGAAAGATAAGATTAAAATCATGCTTCTGGAGGTGCCTGGTGTGTCTCTGGGTGTGAAGTACCAATGGAAAAACAAACTTGGATTACTTACGGGTTTTTATTCACGTAGAAGGTCCTGATTAAAAAAAGCAAAACAAATCACACAGAAGAGCAACAAGCCAGGACCGTCTTGAAGAAGTTTTGAGAAGAGTGGTGTTTGGAGCTTTCCAAAGGAAGTCTGGTTGCTCTCTGACCATCTGTGTGGCATCTTCTGTTTTCCAGACAAAGTTTTCTGATGTCCACATGGAAACGGGAGAAATTTCCTCTTTCCATGTCCTAGCGAGACTTTTCTTGGCACAAGTGACAGCACAAGGCCTAGTTTGAGTTTTGCCCTGGAAAGATATAAATATCCTGGCCCTGTCCCAGGAACATTCAAGCAAGGATTAGGTTTTATTTTTTATCTGGTAACATTCAAAGAAACCTATCAGGTTGACAAGGCTGGGAAGGGGGGTGTTCATTTAGTAAAGCTTGTAAGTAAAGAATAAAACTGAGCTTTTAAAAAATTATCATTATTTTTACTCTAAAATTTTAAATTTAGGAGGGGATGCTGAAATTATGCTGATGTATGGTGTAGGAAGGTTAAGAGACTGTCATTACCCTTTTGTGAAGGCACAGATTTCCATTCAGATGGACTTGTCCTTTTGCAGAGGATCCTGCTTATTTCCCTTCCCAGTAAAGCTCAGGTTCAGTTGCTGTTCAGCCAGGGTGGAGTGCGGAGGCTGTCGCACCACCACTTCCAAGGAAACACCTCCAAGAGTGTTCATTACTCTGGCTGCAGATAATGGGAAACTGAAAACAAGCCTGAGCAACAGCCCCTTGAAAACAGCTTTAGAGGCTGGGTGCCAAACTGTTTAGTGCTGTCTGGAGTTGCTAGTGTGATCTCATTAAGGGTGCTGCCGAGCTTCTTTCTTTTGTAGGTACTGAGAATACTTGAAAGGGGATATTTAGCTACTGCACAACTTACTCAGTACAAGGAGAAATGGGAGTAGGGACAGTAAATACAGCATCCCAGGAAAATGGTGAGCTAGAGCTTTGCCAGGCTATAATAAAGCATGGGTGAGCCTTTGCCAGACATGCTTATTTCTCTCTATTTAAAGATGTTATTTATCCCCAAGACTTCATGAAGTGCTATCTGGAAAGGCTTGCTGTGTAGATCAGTTTTTACCCTAAGCCTCCTTTGATACACTCTGCTTAGGGGGGGCGTTTCATGGTTTCTGCAGCAGTCACTGATCTCAGTGTATAACAGTTTTATGGTTTCAAGCAAGTATTCACTTCTCTCAGTGCATCAAGCCTCAGTCATTTGTATGTGTGTGTGAAGGTCAGTGGGCTTGTCAGATACCCAATTGTAAATCTTGTCACTAAATCAATTTCTTTTAATTAAAAAGTCCTGCTCTTCAGAAGAAGCACACCCTTTCGTCTGGACAAAGCCCATTATATCCCAAAACAAATATGACAGCCAAAGGCTCTCTGTGAGTCTGATGTTGGCTGTGTCTCTGCTGGTACATTGGAGGTTTGGAAACCTGGTGGTCAGAGAAGGGCTGTGTTTTTCCTTCCTCTGAAGAAAACAACTATTTTTGGTAGTTTGACATCATCTAACTTTGCAATGTCAGAAGTTAGTATCAGAAAAGAGGTGGCCATGCCAACTGGTGAGAGACATCCTCACTCGGCGCCTGCACCAGAAGCACGCAGGAGTCCGTCACAAGGGCTAAGAGCAGGACAGGATTTTGCATTCATTTAGTAATTCACTTGGGGTTATACTCTTAGATGACTTAATGACTTAGTGTATACCCTGTCTGGAAGATAAGCAGGCATAATTCATTGCAGGCAGGTCATTCATCCTTTGAGATAACCAGCAACTACACGCCATAGGGAGCAGGGAGATAAAGATACTATAGATCAGCAGCAGTAGTTCAAGATTTCAACCTCTCCACACCTCCTTCTGTGACCCAGAAGTCATTTGCAGTTGATAATTCAGTCATTTCTTTCTTTAGAGAGAAATACACTGGCAGTGGTTGGCTGAAGTGAGCACATTTTCCATTCTGCCTCTGCCTTTCAACACGACCACAGCATAGCTCTACCTAGAAGCAGGCATCCCCCTGTCACTTAGAGGCCTTATGGCTGTGTTAAATGCTGGTTTTGAAAACTTACTGTAAATTGATTCCAGTTTTTCTGGTGTTATTTAAATGGTGACTGTGGTTCACAGACAGCTTAGGATGCTTGCACACTGTTAATTTCCAGTTTCAGTCCAAGTTAAGCTTTTAGGGATCCAGTTTATGTGTTAGGTCCAGACTGAGACAGAAAGAGAGAAAGAGTGTGTATGTAACATAGTATATTGTATTTGTTGATTTTCTTGTAAAAATAGATTTGCTTTCAGTATTGATAGGTACATTTTAAAATTAAACAAGTCCCACAAAACTGTTGTGCTTCTAAGCCAACAAATACTAGGATCAAACATATGACATGACTTCTCCCTAGTTAATATTCCCTCCTCCAGAAATCTGTAGTTCATAAACAGCAATCTACATCTTGAGATCCCTTGCATCACAAAGATAGATAATTGGCTCGGTGGCTACTTTATGATGACTAACTTTCAGTAAAACATTTTTCTGTTGTCTACACGCACAGCAAAAGAAATAACAAATACGAGGCTTTGATATGGTCATATGATGGCTGCAGTGTAATTCATAGTCTGATGTTGCTTTCTTTAAAGACGGGGGGCGGGAGAGAAGGAAAAGTCTATTTTTGTTAGTTTGTTTTCTAATTACTTGAGCTATTTTTTCTTTGACTCAGCAACTCTGAAGAGTACATACTGTACTACAGTAACTAGCAGTCAGGGCTGGGAAGTCCAGTGATGGTGATGATAAAAGTAAATATCCTGCATTCTCAGAGGGATTAGGAGGAGATGGAGGAATTAGTCTTGTTATGGTTTGGTGTGGTGTCACAATCCCTCTCTGCATCAATGCTATCCTGTATGTAATCTTTAGATGTGTATTTCTCAAGTGAAGTACTGAAAACAAACAAGAAATCAGAGTAGTTTTATTGTAGCTTTTTTTTTTTTCATTTATGAAATGCATTTGTTTAGATGATGAAAGTATTCATCTAGTGCAAAAAACTATGCTGCAAAGAAAAGGAAGAAGCCTTGTTTTTGGTTCTTCACTTGAGAAATACAGTACTTACAACTTGTTTGGAGTGTGTCTTAAGAATGCAGTGGAGAGTGATTTTGATTGACATGAAATAATCTGATAATTGACAAGAAAAAATCTGCTTGCCATGAAATACCCCTATACCTTGTGATGCTTTCCTGTCAGTCCACATGCTACCCAGTAAAAGTTGTAGTCATCATGGCACACCTTCCTTTAGTTGTCTCATTCAAAATGTTTTGAATCCTGACTCTCAAGGTGAGTCCATACTACTTTAAAGGTGTTAAGTTGCATTTGTGATTTCACACAATGAAAAGTCTATAATGGATTGCACGTGATCCTGTCTGCAAGGGGAAGAAGTGCAGCCTGTGCACTGTTTGTGTAGGAATGGATGCTTACTAATGCACTTGTCATCTTCATGTTCTGTGTCAGGCTGCTTCATTAATGCAGGACACTCACATGCTAGGATATGTTTAATACAAGACTTTCTGGCTCCCTGGGGGAACAGCCTCACTTTAGTCAGAGTTGTTCATTAGAGTTAGTTGGGTGCAAATTTTAAGCAGAATGTGAATTGTATGGAGGATATCCAGGCAGAAGAGCTGGTGTTGGTGGTCACTGGGGAGTAAATTCCAGAGACAGTCTTGCAAAGATGCATGGCCTCTCAAGAACTGGGAATTTAAAACTATTTCTTACTCTATTTCACAGGCTAAAAGCCCCACAGAATGCATCCTTCCCCTTTGCAATATGCCCTTCTGAGAAATCGCAAGTTATGAGGAGGCTTTGCGGAAAGACAGTGGGGTTCTTGCTCCCATCTGGTTCCTTTCCAGAGGCTGCTGTTACAGATTTTTAATGCTTTATTCCATGTTCTTGCTTCTGATGTTCATCATAGTACTGAAAAACCTAAATATGCCCTCTTGCAGCCTTTAATTATGTGATAAAAACCATGTCCATTTTAAAGCCTGTTATTTTCCCAGAGAGGGTGACCTGAGGATGGCATTCTCTTGCAAAGAAACTGGACTTCACATTTACTGTTGATGGCCTGCCCTCCTTCTCTGTTCCTTACCGTATTTTTTTTTCAGTTCTCTGTGATTGTAATTGCACTAAATATATTTGATAATGCAGAAGTGACCTATTTTGTGCAGTTTAGCTGATTCTGCAGTTGCCTGTAGGGTTTCCTAGCGATGTTCTTCAGCCACTCCTTGGCTTACAAAAGCCTAGTACATTAAGCATGGCCATCAAATCATAGTTGAGGCAAGGAAAGTTCCAGGTAGTGGAGCAGAATGAGCCATACAGGTATGAATGTGTTGGACTGAGGCAAGCTAGAAGCCTGTGGAACAGATTGAGAGGACGAGAAGAGATGCCATTAAACATATTAAACTATTGGAGGTTCTTTGTACAAGTTTGTTAATATCCAGTGACATGACCAGGTATTGTGGCCCTGTAGGCTCAGCTGTTAATGTGTGATACCTCTGGCATCTGTGGTACCTACTGAACTATAAAAAAAAAAATAGTTGAGCTGGGACCCATTACTATAAACACTGTCTGCAGCACTAACCCTGGTAACAGATTGTTCTGTGCCTCATTAAAAAGGAGATAGCACTGTTAGAGGAGTCAGGGCTTCATTTTGCCATGTTTGCTACATAATCAGTTAATTTTGCTTAATAGTGCATTGCATCGCAGATCTGCAAAAGGGCAGAGTCGCTTCCTTTTCTGGATAAAACCTCTGCTCCGGTGCAGCTGCAATTTTAATGGAGCTGTAAGCTGGCAGGCTGACCTGAGTCACTGCCCCTGCCTTACCCCTGTGCTGGGTTCTCCCAAAAGCCCTCTGGACAAGCTGCATGCTTGTGCAGGCTCAAAGTGCAAGTTTCTCAGACTAGAAGTTAGACACAGCTGTGTATGAGGGTGGTCATTCAATGTCTGCTGTGCTTGGGCTTTTTAAAAAAATCTTATATTAGGCACAGTCAAAGACTTCTGCACATTTCATTGGAAAGTACTTCCGTGCCTGTCTTTCATCTAAGCATTACTTAGAGTGTGAAAGTTAGCATTACTGATTTCTAATGAGATGAATCCAAATATGTCTATCTTAATGTGGATCTTTACATTTTACTAGGTTTAAGTGCAGCTTTTGGGAAGATAATTCACAAGTCAAATACAATAAGACAAAATATGTGGAGAAGCCAAGTTCAGATCCTTGTTTAGGGACAGATTATTAAACATTATAATTCAAGGTTTTAGAAGATCAGCATATTACACAGTAATACAGCATATCCAACAATTAGTGCTAATCGTATACTGCTTAAATTTGTAGTGAAACTGGATACATGTAAATGGTTTTTTCCAAATGAAAATTAAAATATTCATAATAAGTAAGTATATTCTGTAATCACATATCCCAGTCTGAGAGTATTATAGGGATATAAAAATAACTGAGCTTATAAACTCTCTAGTGTGGTGTGAACATCTTGTTTAAAACAAAGGAAAAAAAAAAGCAAAAATTACTACTAGATGTCTTAAGGGCCCCTGTTTAGGAGGCTAGGTAAACATGTAATTAAGTTCATCTGTCTTCAGAAAAGCAGGCAAACACCTACTTAAATCTAAATGAGCTTAAGTTGTGTTTACTTCAAGAAATACTTAAGTATGTTTGTAGTTAACCATCCACATAAAAGAATTTCCCCAATAAAGGATTGCATGCACACAAAAGGAGAAAGGTGTTTCAAAACCTAGGTATGATTATAGGTGTAAGCAATGGGTTTGATTTTAGAAGAAGCTGAAGAAAGTATGTGCATGAATCTAATTGAAACTCAGTGAGTCTGGATCATCTAATTGTCTTGGGTCCCTCTGAAAGCCTCAACCTCTTTTAAATGCTAACAACTGAGGGAGGTGCTGGTCCTTATGAACTGATTTCACATTAGCACACCAACACCTTGCTGGATGCTTCTCCCCAGACACTCTGTGTGAGAGTGGAACCTTCTGTATATTATTTTTCCAGTATTGCCAAATACTAATGTCTTTGAATATCTTTGAACTAAAAACCCACATCAAAATGCCAGTGTGTTTACAAACTTCAGTATTAATCACCCAGGGAGATTTGCAGAAGACAGAGGGTAGGAGAATGATGGTTCAATTGCAGTGCTATGAAGTGATGAGCAGAAGAGCCTTTGGAAGCTAGCAGGGTCCAGGTGACATTTTTAATTCATAGGTGCCTGACTTAGCTCCCTACCTTAGTTCAGGAATCCTACATAGGATGATTAGATATAAATTTTGAATTGTTAACCTTCTCTGCTTTTGAAAGATGAACCGAAACTTTGGGAAAAAAAAAAATCCTTGGATTTGGGGTGCTTGGTTGATTTCATCTGAAGCCATGGCTGTAACTTCCCAAGAGTTGCTCTCATGCTCACTGAGGCACATGGCAGGGCTCGGGGAGGGGCACTGCTTCTGCAGACACATTTCCCACAGTGTGGTGTAAGCTGACCCTGAGAAGATCTTTCTTTGTCCTGGTGCTCCCTCCTCTTCCTGCATTGTCTATGGCTTCCCTTTCTCCACCAACATCAGCTCCTCTGCTGTTCAGCAGGCCAATTCAGAGAGCTGATCTTGCCAAAATGTCTCAGGAAGAAATATAAAACAAAATAAAAAGAGGACTCTGGGGGCCCTGTTCGGAGCAGTGCCACCCAACATGAGCCTGCACTCACATCGTGGCAGTGAAGCTGAGTGTAGGCAGGCAGGTCTCTAGACAGAGGAGCTGCTAAGGGTGGAAAATGATACACTAGGAGAAAATGAAGGGTATTTTTGTGTTTAACTGGTTACCACTCGTGCAACCACCTAAGCATCTCCAGAAAATCTGAGGGGCCAGTTCAGGGGCAAGCCTGGGCAGCAGGTCCGTGTTTCACCGCTTTAGCTGGGGCCATGCCATGCTGCTTCAGCAGATGCTCTGGGACATGAAGGTAAATGTCTTTAAAGAAAAGGAGGAAGACTTGGGGGTGACTAAGGTTAGTTCTTAGGACAGTAGGATGGAAGTCTTGTTAGTGTGCTGTACCTGGCAAGGCCAGCCCTAATCTTTGAGCTGTGTGGCCCACAGGGTCTGTGGCCATGGATGGGCAGGGGTACGTGCTTACTTCCAAATTGCAGGTTGCTCAAATCAAATGGTCTTGCATAGTAGGGGCTATAGGATCTCTGAGATGCATTTTATTTTATTTTATTTCATTTTATAAATGACTGGCAGCAATATGCCCTTCTTAAGTTGGCATACTTCTCCATTAGCATTTCCACTTGCATGTAGACAGATACAGTCAAACTCATGCAGCAGCCTGTCATATGCAATTTGTATTCTTTGTTTGAGAAGCAGCCTATAGACAAAACTCGTTTGCTTCTCCCTTTTGTGGCATTAAGCTGTTACTGAGGGGATTTCAGAGGCACGGATGGGTTAGGCACCTGATTTCTGCTGGCTTGAGCAGGAATCAAGGCATCTGCTACTGCCTCTGGTGACTGAAAATCTCCCCACAGGTTTTGACTCACTGAAAGCATCTTCATTTTGTTTGGAAAAGGATGAATAAGTCTTAAAATAAGGAGTGCATGCTTTTGGGGGGTTAGGGCCTGGTCTGTTGTTTCGAGTTTTTTTTTTTCCTTATAATAGCTGCTTGTGTTCTGAAGTGCAAATTTGGATTTTTCGGTGCTGATAGGAAGATTAATGGTCAGGATCCCAGTTGGTGTTGGGCAGCCATTTTCTGCACCAGCTGTCTGGGATGCTGGGGTGGGAACAGAAGGTTCTGCTTGCTTTGCTCTTCCATAATATCTACAAAGTTTATCTGTTTTTAGGCTTTGTTTGCATCACTTCTTGAACAATCTATGCTGTGTTCATTGTTTGCTTTTCAGGCTTTTAGTCAAGTGGAAAGGCGACTTTTTGCACTTACTTTATACCAAAAGCAATATAAGTATTTTCCCCATGTTTGTAATTGGACTCAGTGTTACAAACGGGTTTCACGGAGTCTCCATCAATAGCACTGCCAGCTTTCAATATGTGACAGCAGGAGAAGCAAGGTCACCATTAAGACCTTGACTCGGAGTTGTGGGGCAAAGGTTGCACTTTCTCCAGGCTGGGCAGGCAGCTGTACTGTGCCAGTGGAGGAGGCTCACCCTGGAGTGAAGGCAAGGCAGTGTTCATCCCACCAGCCCTGCCCTGAGGGCTGTGTCGGGGATAGACAACCTCATCTTGTGGATAAGGCCGGAGACATAGCCTGATCCTGTGGGTGGGGATTAGGGCCAGAGTCTGATGAAGGAGCATGCTGAGTGAGTTTATATCTTGGCCATGCACCTTGCTGGATGGTGGCCTCCCATCCCAACAGTCCTGGGCCACACCTGTGAGAAGTTGTCTGCCCTCCTCCAGGCTGTCTTTTCATGCCCTCTGCACACAGCTAATGCTGCTAGACCTGGGATCTTTCCGTGGCCCAACCATGGAAAGCATTGGCCCAGCATCTCCCTTCTGCTGCAGCAGCCTGCGGACTGAGCTCTTCAGGGGGCTGGGGTACCACTGTGGTGGTGGTGGGGACACATCCTGAGCCCTGGCCACTTGGGCAGCCCCCTGACAGTGTGAGCACGGTCAAGTGACTGTGTTGTGGCTCACACGCTTGCTCACATCCCCTTGGGTCTGGTCTCTAATCCTGGCTTCAAATTTTATATTGACAGAGTTAATTCCTGGCTGCTTCAGACTGCAGAAACTGGTCTCAGATAAGGCTGTGTTTAATAAGGATATTCGTGGTAAAGAGCTTTGTTGGCTAGACAGAGCTTTACCTTGCCGAGCTTTGCTCTGGCAGATGAGGAAGAGGAGGTCCCCTCCCAGCGCTCCCTTCTTGCAGTCTGGCAGTGCAGTGGAGTAAGAGACATGAGGGGGGTGATACCTCTTTCTTCCCTCCAAAAAAATAGCCACAAAATACCTTTACACAGTTGGCTGCAAGCAGCACATGAAGCCAGAGTAAATGTACTGCTTCAGTAGGTCTAAACTCTTAAGCAAATGCCAAAAATAAAGCAGCCTGCCTTACTTTTTCCACCTTACATAGCAGTTTCCAACCACATCAAGTGAAAAATCTAGGTGGGTGTATAGTGTTTATCATCACTGAGTAATACACATTACATTAGCTGGGACATGTATTTTGTTCCTGACTACTGGTTTTAAAATAGTTTTAGTAAGGGCAGGAAAAATTATTTAAGTTTATATTGCCACCTGAGAGATAGGAGTGTGTTCCTAATCTGGGGAGAAAAGATGGGAATGTAAGTAATACTTCTTTCCCCTTCCCCCCCTTCTACTGTAACTCCAAGTGGGTTGAAAAGCTAGACAGTGCAAGTGCAGAATCCAGCAGTGTAAGGCTCACTTTCTGTAAGATTGTGTTGGAGTGGTTTTGGTGCCTGCATTCGTCTGCAGTGATTGCATCCTCCAGTATTTGAAAGTTGTTTTCATAGGAGGCAGCAAAATTTTATGTCCAGAGCAACAAAAATCTGTGAACAGTTTCACATCCAAAATGGTACTGTCACCAGTATATGGCAAGGGATGTATTGAGGACATCCATGAAAGCAAGGTGAGAGGCAGAGTTCGTGTCTACTGTTTTTTAAAGGCTCTGAAAGTCAGAAATATATCAAATACAGAACCCGAGGATATGTAAGAGCTAGTCTAAGGGGAATGCTGGTGCATCTGGAAGTGCTGGACAAAGAAAACCTTGTTACCTTGTGGGCCTTTATCCTTTAATGCATTCATTTCAGTCACAGGATGTTCAAGTTTAGCCAGGAGTTGGCAGCCAGATGGACCGTGAGGCAGTTCACAAAGTGACTCAGTCTAGGCAAGCATGAGGAGTCATCCACGTAAAGGTAACCTATTACAGTATTTTCGCAGAATTTTTGCTTTTTTCCCCTGGATTTTCATGTTTTTGTGGTAGTGTCTGGGTTTTCATTGATGGTAGTTTTCCAGTTCATTGTTTCTTCCTGCTTTATCTGCCACCTAGTCTCCAGAGCAGATGTAGAGGGCTTTTGGTTTCCTCTTCCAGTGCCTGGCTGTTTTTGGTGGTCAAGACAGTCTTGCCTTTTAGAGAGGCTGTCAGGCAGAAGTAAGGTCAACATAAATATTGTGGCAGTATTTCCCCACCACCTCTCCACTCTCCTTTTCTGGCCATGTTAGCTTCATGGAGGACCGAGCGGCATCTGTGGTGTGTGATTTAAGGCACTCATCCTGCTGCTCATTGCTTGGTGCGATCGTGTTTCTGCACTCAGACAAACTCTTCAGGAACAACTGTTTCACTTGACCTTTCTTTCTAGAAAGCTGTGGCCTTGAGGCTGTATCACATGGTGGTGGTGGTGGTGTTTTTTTCCTAAATGAGGAAGGGAGCAAAAGCACTGTATTTATTTATGCCTGCTTTTCTCAAGAGGGACCTGAACAGTGAAGTTTCTCTTCAAAATGAGGGTAGACAGATTTCTCCTTTGGACTGAGATTTATCAGTTTGTTATCTTGTCATTTGATGCCCGTTAATTTGCTGTGGAAGCACCAGAGTGAGGAGCTAGTGATCTCTTCAGAAGTAAAAGAAATTTGAAAAAATGAAGGATTAAGTAGTTTACTGTCTGAGGCTGAAATTACAGGTGTTAAATTCTTTGTCTGTTTTATTGATAGAGAAACCTTTATTGTTTGTTACAAGTAATTTATTTGAGAAGGGCAAGAAGTAAGTCTGTAGCCCCTTTTGTTGGTTCAGATGAATTACCATATGTGTTGCTACTACTAATTCCTCCTACCTAACCTCCTTGCCTTTCACACACATAAAAGTCCTCAACTTAGGTCCATCAGTTTTGAAGAAGCCTGTATCCTCTGCTTTGGATATGGTTTGTCCCTCTTAACTTTGACTTCTCTGCCATAGGAATCTGTGTTGAAGAGGAATCTGTGGCTATTGGGTTGCTTCCCATCTCTGCTAGTGGCATTACTTGAAGCAATGGCCTCTCAATTTAGGAGGCTTAAATGGGTCCATTCCTGGATCTCTTCTGCCACATGTCATTTTTTGTATGTGAAGTTGTTTATCTGGCTAGATGATGTTGGTCTCTGGCTTTTGCTATCTCTGCAGATGCATATGGTCCTGCTGATAGAGTCGTGCGTGTCTGCCTCAGATTTGCAGGCGACAGAGGCACGTGCAGAAAGAAATGGGTGGAGTTGGCTGCACTGTACGGCATGCAAGGCTCTGCAAAATCCCTATCTGTGGGAATTGCTAGTCAGCTCTTATCAGTCACGTCCCGATGCAGTGAGTTGTAGAAATCAAATTAGCAGACAAGTCAATTGCTTACGTCAGTCAGAAGTTTTGCAGTGGGGATGATGTGATAGCCCAGGGCCCCTCACTGGGTAGCCTTCCTGGGTTTGATTACAAGGGTTGTAACAGAATGAAAACCTGACAGTGCAGTTTCGTTTCTGTCCTGCTTTTTGGTTTTTCTCCTTTCTTGCTCAAAAAAATTCTCACTGTCATTTGGGGCAGTGAGAATCTGGGGAGAATCTGTCTTTGCTACAAAGGTAGAGAAAGCTCTGCCCTGTTATTTTATAAAACAAGTTGTTGTGACATACCACGTGGTTCCTGAACACATCACTCAGTTCATTAGTTTGTCACTGTACAAGCATACTAAATAACAAGCTAAAAAACACAAGACACTGCAACAGTCCATTAAAATTCATATAGGATATCAAATATTCAAAGTAAGGGACATAAAAAGAAGCTGTTTGCTGTAAATACTAATACCTGTAGCTGCATAAACATAATGAAGAAGTGCTGTGCACCACCAAGTAGTGGACTGATGCTGAGAAACCCACAACTGCTTGGGAATGTCTGCAGTTATTTATTTCCAGAGAGTTGCTGCCACTTTAGGAAATGGTCTCCTTCAGAAGCTCCAGCCTGTCATGTGAGCCTCTTCTCCTAAACAAACACTGGGGCTAACTTGAAATCCGAGGCAAGATCAATTACTTTCAAGTTCTCAGTGTCATGGAGTAACAAGACATGTTGTTTCTCATGTCCTGTGTCTAGGGCAAAAGCAGTGGACCTCAGGCTTAACATTTTAGCGGGCTTTTATTTTTTTTTTCCTGAATTGCTTTCCCTGGAGTATTAATGTCATCTGTCATTATATCCTCTAGTAATGCTTAACTTTCTTCGAAACTGCAAATGCCTGTATTAGTAAAGTGGGACCAAACTTCCAAGCACAGGCAAACTTTTAGGATTTAAGGGCAGGTCTTCTGAATAAAACCTTCAGAGCTCCCCTCAGAACTTCCAGTAACAAATCCCAAATTCAGTTTCAGTTTCATCCTACCTTTCAGATGAATATCTAGCCTTAAATGCAAAAACTTAAAGCAATGGAGAATCCACCCAGCCTTTAAAAGTGTTTTTCAGAAGGTTAATTACCTTCACTGCTAATATCTACATGTTATTCCTGCTGTGGTTTTGGTTTTCAAATAGTTGTTAAGGCTTTGTCTGGTATTAATACAGTCCCCAGCCTCCTTTACCCAAATCTGTAATAAATTAGTTTTCAAAGCTTTTGTCTGTAGCGATTCTAAAAATAATTTCTTATTGGAATCCAATTGAATCCAGGGGAAGCAAGGTGATAATCAAATGATGTCACCCTCACGTCTTGCACTGCATCTCGCTGCCTGCCAAAACTAGCAACTGTTGCTATGTACCCGGGGGAAGGTGATACTTGCAGACATTTCTTGGTGCTGGAAAGCTCTCCTTTCCAGTGCCTGTCAGGCCTCTGGGAGCTGCTGACGTCTGTTCTAGGCTTTTCATTTTGCTCTTATGTGTTGGGATAGTCATGGAGAAACATGGATTGTGTCTCATAGGATGCTTTGAATTTTTCCTGTTCCTGAATAAGACCTTTTCTCAAAACTGCTGCAGATCTGGAGGACTGATGGGTTTAGCCCATCAGGTGCCTGTATTGCAGTACTTGGGCTGTGGGTGGAAACCTTTCTGCAGCCTGTGTGGTGATGTTCAAAAATCCATGCAGAAAGACAATGGCATAACACCATGACATCTCCCAGATGGTTTATTTCCTTTTCTCAGCAGTGCCCCTGCAAACTTGGCTGATGGTGGGACTCATCCCCCAGCTTTTCTCTCGGTACTTCCAGAAGTTAAAAATACCCCACCAGAAGGGTGGGGCTCATTGTCATTTAACACATAGGGGTCCAGAAGTTCTACAATAGCAAACCCAATCCTGTTGTTAGCAGTAGGTAGGTGATGTAGCAAGTTGCTTTTCTCTCCAGTAAAGGTCAGCACGGACTGAGGGATTCAGTATGTTGCTAATGACGTTCAACACATCACAGGGACCAGTTGTCAACAAGACTAGAGTCGTGGATTATTTTTTTCCCCTTGCTCTCATAGCAAAACATATTGTTGCGGCGTCTCAGATCTGTTGGTAAGACTTATAAGACTTCTTACTGACAGTATGTGCTCAAGAAAGGGTAGGTGCTCATCTTGATGAGCATGTGGTGATTGTTAATACTCGCTGTTCAACTCTGGTCTTGTTACGTCCTTTCCACTAGCGCTGCTTCTCTGCAAGGCAGAGTCCTGGGTTTGCAGGGACATCTCCAACGTGCCCAGTGTCACGCTGACCTCTCTCAGTCTGGGACCGAGCAGACAGGCCTGGCCTTGCTCCCCTGCACTGGCCATGTTGTTTGCCTGGAGTCACCAAACGTGCCCTCCTCTGGCTCTGCCAGCTGGCCCCTTCCGTAACAGGAGAGGAGCTGCAGGTGCAGGGCTTCTCCATGCCTGCTTGTGTCCCCAGATGACTTCCATGCACTTGGGACTCAGGGTGTAAACCTGGGAGTGAAGCAAGACAAGCGTTCATAAGACTCCATCCGGTTAGTGCCAGTGCATCTTGGCAGACACTCCCTGCCCTGTCTGCATTTAAAAGGGATTGCTTACAGTTATTTGTCTTCATTTTGCTATAGTTGTTATCTAAACATGCAAGCTCTGTCTTTGTGTTTTTGGGCAGTGTAAGGGTTCTGGATTGCAAGTAGCCTGGTCTTGTACAGGACTTTATTTTTTATTTCAAACATGCGTGGCTGCAAATAGCATTGTACCCAGTTCCAGCAGTGTCCTAATTCTTTGGAGGGAGCTGGGGACAGAGAAGGGGCACAGCAGAAGAAAGCAGTCTGTGTTCACTGGCTGGCGTACCAGAGTGATGGGGTAGGGCTGAAGCACCGAGGCGTTTTATGGTGTTATAATTCTTAGGGACTCTTTCCCAAGCATGTACACTGTCCCAATATATAGCAGCAATCCAGAGCTAATTCACATGTAAGTGCCATGGGGGAGTAAAGTTATTAAAGTTATTTTGTCTTTCACCAAGTGAAAAAACTTAAAGTTATCTAGGTGGAAAGAAGCAGAGGAGGAAAAAACCAGCAGATTACCTAACTGTGACTCGTTTAGACTAGCTTGTGAAAGTATCTTGAGGTCATCTTTCCTGAAAGCCTTTGAAATTTGAAGACTGGACTCTTGTCTCTTGGCACTCTGACCAACTCCTCCTCCTAGCAGATTCTGCCTAACAGTTGCCCTTTTTTCCACTTTTAAATACCCTGAATCACAGAGAGTGCTCGTTTTCTTCAATAAGGTCTGAAGCCATAAGGACTGTGTTGAAGTAATGAAGAGGACAGCATGTACTGGATACTAGAGCCAAGGGAGGGGGGGGTGGGCAAAGGCAAGAGATGACCCTGCTTCCAGGCTTTGGTCCTAATCCTGCAAACTTTTTTCTCATGTGAAGAGTCCTGCAGAGGTCAGCCAGACATTCTGCACGAACAGTGATTACTTGCTATTTGGCATTGTGCTTAAAGTAGTCATAAAAACATGGTCAGAGTTTGTGATAAGGCATGGATGGGGTGCTTTAGGCCATCTGTATGAGCAGTGTTCTGAAGACATGTGTGGAATCAATTAAATAACATTTTTTCTTGTTTGGCAATCATGGCTGAGTTTGGCTAAACTCTAGAACTCAGAGAAAGTGTCTCCCTAAAAAGAATATATAAATGCAGTGCCACCAGTGTCCGACATGCACTGCCTGGCATTGCCCTCAGGGAGGAAGGTTAGTCCAAGCGCACATGATCTTGCCAGGAATTATCTGCCCAGGTGGCCCAGTTCCCTGCATGCCAGTATCGTGTGCACTCCTGTGTTTGGCAGTGCTATCAGATCAGGAGGCAGTGTTCCGAACCACCCCGTGATCATGTTGCATTTGCGATTACATTGTTGGCTCTTGCACTGGGAACCATTTGTTAGGGCCTGGAGGCTCAAAGCAGCTTGCCTGGTGCAGCCCCGAGCCAGGACTATTGCTGAAAAACATGACCTTATGAGAGCAACCAAAAATTTCACCCTGCCTTATGACTACATCTAGGGTCTCCTAATACAGAAGGCCGTGTCAGGTAGCTGCAGTTGGTTTCCTGGAGAATCAGCTTCCGTCCTTAGTGTTCTGCTGGACAGACATTTTCTAGCCTATGCATGTATTACGATACTTCACTAAAATGCAACTTGCTAAAATGCAATTTGTAAGTGACGTGGAGACCAAAGTGCCCACCACTTCTGCAGCGTTATAAAAAAGATGCTCCTCTGTACATATAGCTTTAAGGTTTCTTGCCATCCTGACTTTAATTGCTTTTGACACACTTATTTAAGGGCAGTGGGGTGAGCAGGACAACTCTTCAGTGTGAGTTAAACAAGAGGAACCCAAGTGCTGCCTGCTCCAGCCCGTGCAGGCAGAGTGCCACAGGGGCAACAGCTGACGAAGGCGGCAGCTGCTGCAGATGCAGGAAAGGGCAAGTACCCAGCTGCTCCCTCCTGCCGCCTTCCCCCTGTGTGGGCAGCGTAGCTGCTTGTCGTGCTGAATCCTCGTGTGGCTATCACAACCCGTCCCTCTGAAGACCCAGAGTATGGTGAAAGGCTGGACTGCCTCCCAGCGTCTTCCTCCTTGTTTGTGTCACAGGAGAAGAAAACCTAGATGGAGATAGGTTGTCTAGGGTCATCCTGCTGTAGTTATGATGATGGCAGAAATTCATAGCTGAAGCATTTGATTTGTTAACCTTATAAAAAGATGCTATTAAATACTGTATTTAGCTCCTCAGGGGAAGTAGTCCAGTTTCTTTTTCATTTTCCTTTTCTCATCCCTGTTTTAACATTAGTGACTCAGCTGTCACTCTCCTGCGGAAGGGCTGCTGGTGTTATAGCTGTGATTGGATGGAACCAAGAACCCATTTCTGCTGAAAATAATTAATAATGGTGCACTTTCACCTCAAAAAGAGTTTGTTGCAAAATTATTAGAAGGTTTTCATTAACTTTTGCAAACTTTGAAACTTGCTTGTGAATGAAATTGGCAATTTATTTATGTCTCGTTCTGTTTATCCTTGTCGACAAGGCAAAGACTGGTGCATATCTAACCCTACATGTTCCTGTTCAAGCACACAAAGTAGTTCACATGCATTTAGATAAATGCAAAAAAGCCTTTGCAGGTGAGAATCTCACTTTGCAACAGGGCATGTGAGCAGATCCTGTGAACAGAATTAGTTTCCACTAGCTCTGAAAAAAGTCAGACAAGAAACAAGTGTGGACTCTTCTATCTCATTAATTTTTTCATTCCTTACATCTCTGATCTTAACTGGAAAGTAGCCTGGTTCATTTCTGTTTTTTCAGGTATCCCATCTCCTCTAAACTTTAATCAAATGGGAAAAAATAAAATAGAAGGGGGAAAAAAAGCACAGAGCTTTTATATTTTGCATACCAGCTCATATTACAAAAGTATTAGCAGACCTGTCATAATATATGCGCATACGTATCTCTCAGGGTGCTTCGTAGTGGGTCCTTTCCCTTTCCGAGCAGGGAAAATATCCTGGCAAGCATTTGCTTGCTGTTTTTGCCCTCATCTATTCAACTGCAACTTAAGGTGCTTGTTTCTTGTGTGCTTTTGTTACGAATGTCATGCCTGGCATACTTAGGAGGCCTTGCATTCTTGAGCTATGCATTCTGTGAACAGTGTCATAGGAAAAAGATGATGTACAAAGGCATCGTCATTCTTGGCATTGTCCTTTAAAATGTGCCCTGTCTCTTGAACATGTAGATGTTGAGAAAGGGGCTTATTTCAAACACTGTAGTTCCACTAGCACAACTCAACATTTTCCCCTAAAAGCAGGAGTGTCTGTGAAGTGACAGCATCTCAGAGTCATTAGAGGTTGCCTCAATACCTGTCCTGAAGGGCAGGGAAGGCAAAGTTGGTCTGTGCTAGCAAATGAAACCAAAACTAGTCTCTCGATTTTATTTTCTGTAGCATATTTATTGAATTAAGGCTTCTCTGTTTGCCTGTTGAGGCTGTAAACTTCCAGATGCAAGTGTCCTGTACTTAGGCAGTCCTTCCCACACTGGAAGCCCAAACAGACTGCATCCTGCAGGGTAAATAAATCTTGTCATAGTACCTGATGATGACTCTTGCTGCTGGCATGGTCCAGGTCCTGTGCCATTGCCCTGTGGCTCCATAGCTGCCTCTGAAAAATGTCTCAGTCTATGTATGGAGTGATACAAGGACCCCAGCATGGCCTGAGTGTTGGCTTCAGGAGGGACTTCTTAAGTGTACAGGGTCAAATCAGGAACATGAAAAGGCTCCTCCACTCATTGTTCTGCTATTTGGGCTCCGGTGTAGGGGTAGGGCATGAACAAAGCATCGTCAAGTGCTGAAGCATTTTGACACAGCCTAGCTTTAGGCTCAACATTCAGCACTTGTGATTGTGATTGTATTGATAACAGGAATCTTATTTTATGAAATTAGGTAAACAGCTTAAAAAAAAGAAGAATGACTTTCATACCTGTGCATTTACCTGGATTGTGAGGTTTCTGGGATGGTGCTGCTGCCAGTTACATGTGAAACAGGAATGTCTTGCTTGCTGTAGCAAAGGGCTGATTCACTGGCAGCATAATAGGTGTCATATTCCCTTTTGTCAGCTCCTTGGGTATATTTTGCCCCCGAAGTAAACAGAAAATAAATTCTAAAAAAATCCAGTAGAACCAGTAACATGAAAGTCATTTGAGTGAGGTGAGGTTCAATGAAAACTAAAAGAGTTCATAAGTTAGGTTAGGTGAGGCTGGGATGAATCTGGAAGGGTAGAGGGAGAGTTTGGTTTGAGTGAGGATGAGCTCCCTGAAGCTGCCATGCCCTGGGAGGCACCAGGCACGACCATCCCAAAGCAGCCACAGTCCCAAAGCCCTCCTGCCAGAGTGTGAGATCCATCTCCACCAGCAGAGAGGGTCAGGCACTCTCAGAGGAGAGCAGGAATTCAGGCTGGTGAACTTATTTGTTGGAGGTGCCCATTTCTCCCAGTGACTACCAAGAGTGGCTTGGCGTCACTAGCTCATACATCAGGATCTGACCTGGAGCTGCCCAGATTTTAAGTCTGTAAAAAAGCTTTTTCCACAGGCAAAAAAAAAAAAGAATCAGATGCTGTCAACTTGGAGATTACAATGAGGGCATCACAGTGTAGAAACTAAAGCCACATGCCTTGGCGGTGAGTTTATGGGCAGAGCTCATTTTGGGACTGGGTGTCCTGATGCAATGCATCAGTGGAAGTCACATTAAAGAATGGGCTGGGGAAAGACTTCTGAAGTCCATCTCACCTCGCTACTGTTTGTGTAAAAATGCTGAGGAGGTAGATGGTTTTGACCACCCATGTCATCTGGCATGGCATGAGCTTGCTTTGTGTATACAGAAAGCAAGTCTGGACAATATTTCAACCATGCTCCTAAAATGCAGTGTTTAAAATATGTTCTCCAGTGCAAAAGAAAAGTGTAGGAAACTATGAAACCGAGAGGCTAGGAAGGACCCAGGTGTTATTCTAAGGACGAAAGCAGAATGCACATCAGAATACATCAAAAGGAAAACTGATCACTTTCTACTTTCAAAAGGCATTAATATTTTATAGCTGCCATTACATTTTGAAGAGTGCTCAGGTATTTATTGGTAGTGCTGTAGCTACCCAGTCTGGAGTCATGAAGGAGGAGATACCTGTTTTTCAAGTTGTTCTGTTCACTTATCCCTCCTCTCCTAATTCACACCCTGTCCACACCAGCACTGCATTAATTCCATGAATATCTGGAGTCACAGTTGTGTGTTCCCACACCAGCTGCTCTTCGGGAGGCTCCCAAGGGGTTTTTGCCCCTAAACGGCAGCAGGGCAGACCTACTGAGAGCCACACTTAGGTGCATCCCCAGCTTCTCCCAGTGCTCCAGTCTGTGGAGCAGGACCATTCCCTTTGCCACCTCAGCAGCCAACTGAAGTGCATCATATTTTAAAAAGCACTTTTTTAAAAAAAAATCAGATAGTATCTTATGGTTCAATCATAAAATACAATCTGTGCTTAAAATAGCACAGGAAAGTGGTCCTGTTTCAGTTCAGTTCACGTAGCCAAAATGCTGGGGGCTGGTTTAGAGGTTGCTTGAAGGCTTTCTCATGAGAAGGTCTCTGGCACTTGTGCTGGGTTTTGAAGGGCTTGCTCAGGCCTGATCAAACTCAGTCAGGCAACAGCATATCAGATCTATTCCTCTCATCAGTCACATGTTAGCCATAACTGTCACCAGATTTGCAATTTAATGTGTGCAGCTCAACACTTCCAATTAATCCAGGCCGGGTGTTTAACAATCTATCATTTCAGAGCTAGCACTTCCCAGAGCTGCATGCAGGGCAGCTTTGCACTTGGGTACATCAGGAACCCTGGAAAGCTGTCTTCACACACACGGATTTTACTCTTCCCCTACTGCTCTGTAGTGGAAGTTATTGCTGGTTTAGTTGCATTTCACAGGCCTACGAAAGTGTTAAAAAGATCAACACATGACTACAAAAACATTTCAAAAAATAAAGATTTATAATAGGTGATTCAGCAATGAGATGCTTTTGTGATCTTCCATGGGAAGCTACTATTTTTAGTGAATTATTATAAGCAGTAGCATCACTCACATTTATTTATAAAGGCATGAAAGAACACCCATGCGTGTTTCTAAATAGTCAATGTATAGTAACGGCCATATGCTGAGAATGAGAAAAAATAGAAGTGAGCATTTTGGTTGCCACAATGCTGCGTGAGAGTTGTGCTAGGATCTTTGCATCTAAGAAACGAAAAACAGAGGGATTTTTTTCCTTTTTAGTAGTTCTTCTTTCTAGCAATAAACACCCAAGCCTTCATCTGCCTCACACTAAAATGGCGTTTTTTTCATTGAAGCCTAGCTGGGTGACCACTGAGGTTTGGGAGGGCTCTTCCAGTAGCTTCAGCATCTGGTGGATTGGGGCTGTGCTGACAGGGGCAGCTATTTTTATAGAGTTACTGCACACAGAGTATTCAGGTTGATTAGTCGTGTATGCCTGTACTTCTCTTGGGGCTCCATGGCATGGAGCAGGAGAAATGCAGTGATGCTGTGCTGAAGGGGCTCCAGAAATAAAGCATAGTGTCATTTCCAAAGTTTCTACAGTGGAAACACTTTAAATGCTGGGGTTTGCCATTGAGAAAAGAATAGAAAAAAAAAAAGATATTATCTGCTGATGATAGCACTGCTGAACAGAAATTAGAACTGGTTTGAACTGGTTCTGCCAGCACCCAGCTGTGTGCATCCATTGCAGCTTTTTTGTATGCAACTCCTTAGGTTTAAGCTCACTGAGGGGCAGCGTCTTCCATTTTCTTACTGCCTGTGTTCATGTCCCAGTCAAGCTTGCAATGAGTTGCCTAGGGATTTTCACTAATTCAGCACCTTGCAAGAGCAATGCCTCAAAGTAAATTCTTCCTCTTAATTAAGTTAAATCCCTTGATTGAAATCAATTGTGTTTTCTTGAATTTTGGGCTGCTGTGATAGGAAGTGGGTGGAAGGGAGTGAAGAGTGAAAAAGGTGGCTCTTTGACAAGGTGCCCTAGCAAACTCTCAATGACAGTGCCTGCCTCTTGATTCCCAAATCCTGTTTTAATGTGGAAAATGCTGTAGCATGCAGAAGCTAACACTTTATTCTTTAGGGGGCTTCCTATAGCAAAGAGTGCCAGGGTACATGGCTTCTGACACTGGGACGAGTTGCTGGAGAGCCTGACCTTGTTCTTGCTCTGCAGCTGCATTAGTTAAAGTATCAGCATTTTCCTCACTCTCTGCTTCCCGTCTCCCAACACGCAGTGGAAAAAAATAAACGACAACTGGCATGCTCTACTCACAGCAAAACAAATGCTATTTATTAGAGTCCTCGTGTGGTCAGAGCATGTCTGACTGTAAAATAACTGGAGATTTTTCTGCTAACTGGAAGCGTGATGCTCTGAAGCAATTTCCAGGCAGTGTATATTTTCAGCTAAGTTTTATTTACGTCAGTGTAGTGATTTGCAATATCACTGTTTGCAAAGAGTGAGGCAGCGTTTGTTTTAGCTAGAAGTGTGTTTTTAATTTTTTTTTTTTTTTTTAAGGAAAAACTTTCAAGTTTTAACTGAATTCCCATGCTTTGAGATGGTTTTCTTTTCAGAAAGGAGGACATAATCCTCCGTGGTGGGCAGGTTGCTCGCTGCCTGCCCTTGTGGCCAGTGCAGCCGGGGCGGTGGGAAGGGCGGCGCACAAATCAGGGAGGGTTTGTTTTCTCTCTGCTAATCACCTTCCCCTCTTGTAATTGGGCATAGCACAGTGCCCCACGTGCAGGAGAGAGGCAGATCCGTGTACAGCTCTCCGATCTGAGCCAGCACATTCTGGAGGATAAATCTTTGCTGGCCTTAATGTTCTCCCAAGGAGCTTAAATCCCTTGAGACTCTACTCTTCTGGCGTGGGGGACAATGGGCAGACATGCAGGCAGTTTACTGTGATTACAATGGAGGCCACTTCTAGCTCTGTCCCTACCACCAAGATCAGAAAAATCCTTTGAAGAAAGGATGAGGAGGGGAAACCACAGAGACACCTTTCAGATGCTGAACTGACCTTTTCCCCCTAAATCTGTGGGATATTTTTCCCTTTTACTGCAGGAGAGCATGCTTGGGTAGGGCTGTGTCATCCTACATATCCTTTCCAGGACTGTGAGGACAGTGGCCTTTGCCAGCTGGGTGCTAAGGAAGGTATCCTGGTGCACTCTTGCTGCCTGCTTCTGCTGAATATCTGTTGGGATTTTTGGGAGCTGCCGTAGGAACTTGCAGATGATGCCAAACATGAAGCATCAAAACTACTTGGGTGTCACAAAAGATGTCTTTTTCTGTGTCCAATTTTCTTAATTCTTTTTTTCTCCCTGCAAATTTTGTAATTTAGGGAAAATATAACAGTTTGGAATACATAATACTTGGTTTAATATGGAGAAAATGTATATTGGTACAACGTGGCTGGACAGACATTATAGGAGAGCTCACTTTATGTTTTAGTTCTTGCTTTTTCTGAATCTGTGGAGCATCCTCATAACTTTATTAAGTTATATACATTCTTCCAGTTTACAAAAGCTGGGGAAAGAGGGAGAAATTCTGAGACCTCTCTGTGTTTGAGTCTTCAAAGTTCCTTGAGAAGAGCAGCACTGCAGCCTTACAGAGCTAGGCAGAAAAGGACTGTATGGAACCAACAGATTGGTATTTCCTGATGATTGACTTGCCTAGGTTTGCACATCCCTTTCACTGGGAATTCCCACATACACTCACACAATTGGCGACTTCAATTATTTATAATTTTGAAGCTACTGCATCTGTTTTCTTGTTTACTTGCAATTGAATCTCCTTGAGGATTTTAAAGCAAACAAAATGTAAAATGTGTAAAATGTAAAATGTGATTGTCCCGCTCTGCTCTGCACTGGTGTGGCCTCACCTTGAGTACTGTGTGCAGGTTTGGGGTGCCACAATGTAGGAAAGATATTAAGCTGTTAGAGAGTGTCCAAGGGAAGGCATGAGGATGATGAAGGGTCTTGAGGGGAAGCCTCATGAGGAGTGGCTGAGGGCACTTGGTCTGTTCAGCCTGGAGAAGGGGAGACCAAGAGGTGACCTCATTGTGGTCTCCAACATCCCTATGAGGGAGAGTGGAGGGGTAGGTACTGATCTCTTTACTCTTGTGACCAGTGACAGGACTCAAGGAAACAGCATGAAGCTGAGTTGGGGAAGTTTAGGCTGGATATCAGGAAAAGGTTTTTCACCCAGAGGGTGGCTGGGCACTGGCACAGGCTCCACAGGGAAGTGGTCACAGCACCGAACCTGTCTGAGTTCAAGAAGCGTTTGGACAATTCTCTCAGGCATATGGTGTGGTTATTGGGGTGTCCTGTGCAGGGCCAGGAGTTGGACTCGATGATCTTGATGAGCCGCTTCCAACTCAGCATATTCTATAATTCTAAGAAAACTGATTTGAAGCAAGTTTAGAGTTACCTCACAAGAAGGCACAGACAGTGGTCAGGACAGGTGGGAAAAATGTGTTGAATTATTCACAAACTTCAATTTCAGCAGCAAACAAATGCAAAAAAGAATTTGTTTATTTTGCTTTTCTTAAAGAAATAATTTTTGGTGGAAGCCATCTGTAAGAGTGTTCATCACAGAAGAGAATTGTGTGACAACATTTTGAGGAAGATTACATAAGGTGGAAACAGAAATTCGAGTGAGCTAGCAGAACTATGGAGAAGCCAGATTCCCTCTGGTCGGCTAGAGTCTGATAAGCTGGACTTATTTTCATGGCTTTTTTTCAGTGGTATTAGATCTGATGCCTTTCTCTACTGTGTGGCTACCAAACAACTTCTTATGGTGAATTTAAAACTTTAAATATGTTAATACAGTATAAAAAAAAGTATAATTCTCCCAAGTGAGCATTAGCAGCATTTATGGGTCTGCAGATAGTGTTTGTTTTTCTCCCACCATGTCCTAGTATCCCACTTGTTAAACAACTGCTTTTGATTTGTACCCCTAAAATTACAATTTAGGAGCCCATATCTAAAATAACGAATTTGCCACTCACTACAAAACACTGAAAGAAAAACAGACCAGTGTGTAACTTGGACTCTGCAGCCACCAGCTGCATCTAATCTTGCTAATCTTTAGCTGGCTATATTTAAAAAAAAAAAAAGGCGGGGACTTTTAAGAGTTAAGTTACACAACTCTCATTTTATTTTTAAAGTGAGTGGATTCCTTGTTGCGTTGTTGAGGATGATAAATTGATACCACATGTTGGTTCCAGACAAAAAGGACTCTGTACTGCAGTGGAAGCACTTGCAGCTGGTGTCTGAGTTAGTGGACAGACTCCACAAGGTAAACACAGCTTGGAAGAGGCTGAAACAGGCACAGGGAGGGGGAATTTTCTCCATTTTAAAGGCTCAAGCATTTGCTGCTGTTGCCTGACTGGGCCTGAGTGTTGAAACGACATGCAGTCTCAGCCTCCCTGTGAGACCCATTCAGTTGTTTGTATCAAGTGAAGGATAGGCACTTTGGAATTGTTTGAGTGTCCTCTCTGTCAGCTTACCCGTTTGTAGTCTTACCAAAATATCGAGAGAGACATGTGTAATTAGGACATGGTAGTGAATCTCTGAGGGGTTTTTTGGTGAGCAAAATGTGGCTGGATCCCTCGAGGGGTATTAACTGAATAAAATGCAGTGCGATGGATCAACATTTATTAAAGCTGAGACCATGGTCCTGAGTTTGGGGAAAGTGCTGTAACCTCTCATGTTGCTGCCCTGGCTACTGTGGGCACCCAGCTCGTTCCTTCCCCTGGTGCTATCAGCCTAGGCCAAGCTAGGACAGCAGCACTGCTTGTCTGTGGCACTGCACCACCCTCTGCTCGCACCCGTTCTGCCCGGCCACATGTGTTCCTCTGCCCTGGCTCTTCCTTGTCTCCAGGGACAGTCCTTCTTCCCTGCAGCAGGACCCTTTCAAAGGGGACTGGGACCCAGCTGGTCCAGCCTCAGGGCAGTACATGATGCTCTTGATGTTATCTGCAGGAACCTCAGTCTTCTGGCTCTAAGCAGGGCGAATGGCATTCTTCAAGTCCAGTATAAATAGTAACACTAATAAAGGGAGGAGCTCATCATATTTTTTTTTTCTGCTCTGCTCATGTACAGTCCATATGTTGTACCCATTGGTGGTATCTGAGCTGTCTGCAGCCTGGCTAGCATCTATCCCATATACATATGGTATCCAGGACAGATGATGGAAGTTCCTTTATAGGTCTTGTAAAGTTTCTCATTGCATTTTGGCATGGAAAAATGTGTTATGTTTCCATCATCATAGCCTAATTCATCTCCCACATAAGTCAAAGACAAATCCCCATTAATTTCATCAGCAGTGGGTTCAAGTGATAAACTGTATTTCCTTTGCTTCCTGACCTCCTTTGTGGTTTGTTGCATGGTCATATATTAGTAATGCACATGATTGTGAGCACCGATTGTCCCAAGATATTTTCCTATATTTTAAGCAGATAGGAATATTTTTTGACAGCTCAGAAAACAGGTAGAAAATACAGTAATTTTCATCCATATTGCAACCTGGTAGAACAGTGCAACAGCCTTTACTGATGTGAGCTGTCAATCCCAGGGGCTTCTGCAGCAAAACTTGCATGTGAAAGGATAATAGGATCCAGCCCTAATTTGATTTGGCAGAGCATCCAACAGAAGGAAAAACCAAGAAACTCAGATACTGTTGCTGAAGAGGTTAGTGGGGGAGGTTACGTGAAAGAAGCGGGTTTTAAGGCAGTGTTTGAGCAGAGGGTGGAGATGGGGTACACAAAAAGGAATTGGCCCATAATTGTACTTAAGAAAACAATCTTCCTACAGAAGAAAAATAAAAAACAACCAAAAACCAGAAGCAGGAGTACAAGTGGCATAGTGCTTAATGTAAAGGAAAACAAACTGCTTGGGTTTTTTATAACCACCAATTTTCAATGCAAAAGGATTATTACATTCTTTTATTACTTTTGTAAAACCAACACTGAGTAAAAAGATATAATAAGAAAATTACACATGTGCGCATACATATCCACACATGCAGGAGTCCTTATCCTGAAAGGTGCCTCAGTCTCACAATTTCACCGTTTAGGAATTTTCATAGTTTTAGGCCAAATAGTTTCATACTACAGATACCACCAGCAGAAATAAGCTCTTTTATGAGAGTATTATAGGCTGAAAACTGCTAGCTGCTGGCACTTTGGCTGAATGTTTTTATATCTGAAGCTGTGTGTGGCACACTGTGTACACCACCTGAGGTGTTTCTTTTCTGTGTTTTCTAAGATTTATTTTTCATTAGCAAGAGTCACAGTGCTGTGTGTTCTTACATCCAGCATTTTTAGGTGGGGAGCAGCATGGCTTGTATGGCTGTTGTATGGCTTGTTGTGGTGGTGTGACTCTCACTGTCCTTATCCTGCTGCCAGCTCTTTGTGAGCAGAGATCCCCATACAGATGTTTTCGCAACTGTTTGCCCATGAAAGTTACAGGGAATGGATGTGAGAGCTACCTGCATTGATGCAGCGCAAGCTGGAATACCAACAGAGGTTATTTTTCAAAAAAACACCCAGCAGTTCTTCAGCCGGTTTTACAGGGAGAAACCTGAAGAAGTGCCTAGTTATTAGAAGTTAGACTGTTGCCAGACTCAAAACATTGTTAAAATGTCACCAGTTAAACAAGAAAAAGCTCTTTCCTTCTTCAGACTGAAGAGCTATTACAGTGCGACTCAATGCACCATATTTTGATGGCATGATAGTCCCTCAGAAATGGGCAAGTTTACAGCTGAGGCACTGACCCAAACTTCTCTTGAGCATGTCAGCAAAGTCCAATCTGCTGCTTTGCGTAAGTTGTTTAAAACATAACAGTTGCTATTTTGAACTGTGGTCCATATGATTTCTCTTTTCATTATGTGATAATCACAACCACGTCTGCTGTCTGCATGTGAGAAGAACTTCAGGCGTGTTTTCCGTTTCGCAATCTGACAAAAACCACAACACTCAACAGTGGGGGGAAAAAAGCATTTTATATTGAAAAGAACTGTTAAAAAAAAAGCTGGGCTGTATTTCTGTGTACATCCAATATATTTCCAGTTTTCTTATGTCAAGGATTCATTTATCCTAAGGATGCAAATGTTGAGGCACTTTTGAATGATTTGTTGATTGATTCATTCTTTGTCTGCTTAGCTCTGGAATTTCTTCAGTGTTTTGCAAATGAAGGACACTAGTCCTGGATGGTTTGATTATGCTGTGGTCGTGTTGACTTTATGTTTTTAAAGGATGATGATAGGAAAAATGTGACTCTTTTGTCTTTTTCATAGATATACCTGGTAATTGCCAAAATTTAAGAAAAAAAGGGCTCTGCAACTCTTTGAACTGGGAGAAATAGCACAAGGGCTTTTTCAAAGGAATGTAGGATAGCTCCAAAAATCTTTTGACTTCCACATTGGAAAAAAACCCCATTTGTTTACCAAACCTGGAAGCATTCAAGCTAACAAATGCTATGTGCTTTTCCTTTCTTTGATCCATATTTTAAGCACAAGATCAGCAGGATGAGTCAAGTGGGATTTTCTTCTCATTTATTTTGGTTTAAATCTGGTGCCATTCCATGAGGGGTACCATGGACTGGTTTTCTCAGCCTCTTTCTCATTATTAGACTATTATTGTCAATTTGAGGCAATGTGAGTTTTGGACAGTAGATGTTGGCTGACTAGTGCAAGTGGGTAGGATGCAAGAGCAGAGTCCGTGCAGGCTCCTTTGAGAATACTGTATTTCGTGGCATCCTGTACAGCACGGGGTATCCGACTGTGTACAGCAGCTTTATACAACTCTGTATCCAGCAGCTTACAGGGACAGGGATATCGTTGCACACTGTGTCACATCATGTTTTGAAGACTGTGAGGATACTATAGCAAGGGGACAGCTGGCCAGCTACTGAAGTACAGGCATAATTCTGGTGCCTCTAATCAAGAAACGAAGTATAGCTTAGTCATGCACAGAGTGCCTGTGGGAGAGGAGCAACAGCACTCGCAGTTTTCTCAAGAGTTATTGTAACAAATATACAGCACATGTACCCGTGAAGAATTAAAAAGACATTTGCAGAGGCTGTGATGAGTGTGACTACCCCTCCAGCCAGATTTTTGCTGTGCCTTTGCAGTTTTTATTTCAAGGAACTGATGGCAAGATTACTGATAGTATAGGGGTTTGTCCTGAGTCAGAAGTAAGGGAGGAACATCTAGCTCCTTCCTAGCAGGAATAGAGCTGTGTCATGCTCTTTTCCTTAGAATGCAGCTTTTGGGAGTGTAGAGGTGAGCACCAGGAATGCACAGCTAGTTCAAGCTCGGGACTTGCTTTACAGCAGCATGCTGACATGCCATAGTCACTCTCCAGCCCTCCCATATCCAGCACTCAAGAAATCCATGGAAATGTCCAGGAGGGTTCAATGCTTTTATTCATGTTGCTTTTTTCATGGGATGTTGGTTCAGTGATTGAGATTTGGGTCATAAAAGAAGTGGTGTGCTGGTCTTGATGTTTTGTTTTGTTCCGTTCCTTTCCTGCAGAATTCGATCCGGCACAACTTGTCACTCCACAGCCGATTCGTCAGGGTGCAGAATGAAGGCACTGGGAAAAGCTCTTGGTGGATGATCAATCCAGATGGTGGAAAAGGCGGCAAGGCACCCCGGAGACGTGCTGTGTCAATGGACAACAGCAACAAGTACACGAAGAGCAGGGGGCGAGCGGCTAAGAAAAAGGCAGCCCTGCAGACCGCCCAGGAGACGAGTGAGGACAGCCCTTCTCAGCTCTCCAAGTGGCCAGGGAGTCCCACGTCCCGCAGCAGTGATGAGCTGGATGCATGGACAGATTTTCGCTCCCGTACAAATTCAAATGCCAGTACGATCAGTGGCCGCTTGTCACCAATTCTGGCAAGCACCGAACTAGATGATGTTCAAGATGATGATGCTCCACTTTCTCCCATGCTGTACAGTAGTCCATCGAGCTTGTCCCCATCGGTAAACAAACCATGTACTGTGGAGTTGCCTAGGTTGACTGATATGGCTGGGACAATGAATTTGAATGATGGACTGACAGATAACCTCATGGATGATCTCTTGGACAATATAACACTCCCTCCCTCCCAGCAGTCACCCACAGGAGGGATAATGCAGAGAAGCTCCAGTTTTCCTTATGGTTCCAAAGGTTCAGGGCTGGGTTCCCCATCAAGTAGTTTCAACAATGCTGTGTTTGGGCCATCGTCCCTGAATTCCCTCCGCCAGTCGCCCATGCAGACAATTCAGGAGAACAAGCAGGCCACCTTCTCTTCCATTTCTCATTACAACAACCAGACGCTGCAGGATCTTCTTGCCTCTGATGCACTTAGTCACAGCGATGTCATGATGACACAGTCTGATCCACTCATGTCACAAGCCAGCACAGCTGTGTCTGCCCAGAATTCCCGCAGGAATATAATGCTCCGCAATGACCCCATGATGTCGTTTGCTGCACAGTCCAGCCAGGGTGGTCTGGTCAATCAGAACCTGTCCCATCACCAGCACCAGTCCCACAACTCCTCTCTTAGTGGCAGCCGTGCCTTGTCCAATTCCATCAGTAACATAGGCTTGAGTGACTCCAACAGCTTGGGATCCAACAAACATCAGCAGTCGCCTGTCAATCAGTCTATGCAAACACTTTCTGACCCGCTGTCAGGCTCTTCTTTGTACTCCTCTAGTGTGAACCTCCCGGTCATGGGACATGAGAAGTTCCCAAGTGACTTGGACCTGGATATTTTCAATGGGAGCCTGGAGTGTGACATGGAGTCCATTATCCGCAGTGAACTCATGGATGCTGATGGGCTGGATTTTAACTTTGATTCCCTCATCTCAGCTCAGAACGTTGTCAGTCTGAATGTGGGGAACTTCACTGGTGCTAAACAGGCTTCATCACAGAGTTGGGTACCAGGCTGAAGGATCTTTGAGAGCAGGGAAAATGGGCAAACAGGTCAGTGCCCCATAGATGTGGTAAAATAATTGGTTCCTTAGTTTTATTGGCATTTGCACCAAACCCTAAATAGTTAGTGCACACTAATAATATTAATTTGGCTTGTGATGGCTTGCTCTGTGTTGGTATGCAACAGGCACGACCAAGAAACGTGGAGGTGTGCAGGGAAACGAGGCTAAGCTATAAAAGCTGTTCCACTGCAACACTGTCAAGACGCATCTGATGCTTAGCGTCCTTCTTAATTTAGGCATGAGAAATGTTAATGACAACTCAGGCAAACCAAGGTGGAATATTTGTGGGTTTTGGGAATCACAGAGCTCTAACTCGTCTTCTTTGAAGTCGCAACAGATGGATTCCTTCTTGCAGCCGCTGCCAGATGTAGCCAAGCTGTGTTACACAGGGATGGGGCGAGGGACTCTGCAGTCAGTGGAGCAGTGTTGCCGCAGGGGAGGAGGAACAGTGTCTGCAAGATCAGTGTACCCACTGGGGAATCGGTGTGTGAGACAGATCTGGACAGGATCAGGGTCGTGATGCTGTGGTACAGCAACGACAGCAAAGTTGTTTGGTTGGGTTTTTTTTAATTGTGTTTTTTGGACAAAAATAAAGGTAGTAAATGGAGAAATTAAATATTGGCAAAACAAAGGTGAAATCCTGATCTCAGGAATGTCCTGGGTTTAATGTTTTAAGTGTGCAAAAAAGTGTCCTACCCTCATTATTGGGGTATATATAATTTTCTATAGGACTTCAGCAAGAGAATATCTTTAGGTTTGGGTTCTGCATAGGTGTTTTTTAAATGTTAGCCTCTTCAGATTAATTTTTTTCCAGATTGATCCTTTCTTTTCTATTGCTTATTTTCCACAGCTGGGGGCATTTGAACTTTTAGACATTGTTTCTGTCATCCTTCTGTGATTCTGCAGGCTCCTGCCCATACCTCTGTCTGCTCACACATACATAATCCTTGACTCATAGGGCAGGTGCCACACAAAGTGCCCTTTCTCCTTTGTTTATTTATTAGTATAAGGGAGTAGATTTCAAAATACAGTAGGCTAAAAGGTTAGCTATAAATTATTGAAAGTGTCCTATTAACTTCAAAATAGTATGTAGAGTATCTCAGTGGTGAGGTTATACAAGGCATTATTCCGTTTGAAGCTTACTTACAGATTTCTTATTTTCCAGATGAAGGATGGAAAGAAGCCGTTGGTATAATTTGACTTTGCAGTGCATAATTTGCCCTTTTTCCTCTTTAATTGTGTTGCATTCACTGTTTCCCAGTTAGTTGTTCCAGGGGAAGCTTTGTGGTAGGTGAGCAGCAGTGGTGAACCTCCTGAATGCTTTCCTGTTTCCTGTGCATACGGAGTACCTCTGGAGACGTGTGCTGTGACCTGCTGTCTGGGAGGGAGAACAAGACTGCCCAGGCATTCTCCTTTCAGTCAGTCTGCACAGCTGCCGTGCTCCAGTGGAGTGGTTGGTTTGCACAGTCCTTTCTCTCTCAGTGCGAGGATTTCCTCTGGTTCTTGCACCTCTCACTCAAAGTGAGCACACTGCAGTGCACAGCCAGGAGATGGGCTGAAGAGGACCATATGTTCTGCTGACCCTGTGTGAAGTGGCAACGTGGCAAGCCCAGGGCCACAACTGAATTTTGGGATTTCTTCAGTTCCAGTGATGGAGAACTTGAGAAAGGGAAGGAGGGAAAAAAGAGAGTTGTCTTGAGAACCAGAAAGCAAAAATTTGCAGATCATGCTTGCTGACCAGTTCTCTCTTCCTCTGTTTGGATTTAAAAACCTTCTTTGCATGATGTAAAAGAAAAAGGCTGTAGGACCTTTATTGCTGTGAAACATCCAGCAGTACAGTCTGTCAAATGGGGCCTGAAAAATGGATGTTATTGACAGTTTTGCTTGACACAAGCAAATAGGGCAGCCTCCTGCTTCCATAGCTTTGTTTGCTGTGTGTAGGTAGAAGCTGCCGCAGGGGGACTTGCCCGGGCAGCACAGAGGAGACACACCACCCCACCTCCCCACTGATGCTTGCTGCTGCTGCCTCTTCACCCCGGCCTCTGGCATTCCCAGAAAGCATAGCTGCCGTGATCTTTTTCAGGCTGCTCCCTCCGAATAAAGGAACTGACACATCTGTGTGAGCGGAGTCTCATTGCAGAGGACAGATTTATTAACGAGACAGCTCTCCTTGGCGGATTACTGTCCAGTCATCTGTGGAAGCCTCTCTCCCTCTCTCTGACAAGTGGACCGGCTGCTGTGGGGTGCCTCCGGTATCAGGTGCAAGCGCAGATGATTTCTGCTGAGCTGGTTCATCATGCACCCTTCCTCATCTGTTAAGCAGCGCTGTTTGAGAGTTTGCCTCCCTACGAGCATCTCCTGTTTTGGTAGAGGCTCCTTGCATGACGTCAGATGCCATTGTTCTGAACTGCTTTTCTTGGTTACTTCTGCACTCTAGCAGTAGGGACCCCTGAATTAAAATCTTCTCTCAGCAATGTTCATGACCCCAGTACTGAATCTTTACAGGCTTGAAGACTCGGGAACGCTTTCAGCAGAACAGCCTGGTGATTGCTCATGCTAAATCCGTTTCACAAGGGCAGCCAGGTGTGTTTTGCAGGCAGGCAGAAGCAGTTACAATGGATTATTGGCATACCTGGAAATAGTCAGTGCTGTGTTTTCTGTGAGAAATAAGAGAAACATTGGAGTCAGTTTTCAGGAAGAAAAGAAGGAAGGCAAATACATAGGTATTTAATTTATACATCCTGTAGTTATAGAGAGGGGTTTACTTTGGAAGAAAATCAACTACAATTTCTTCATAGGGGAATTAAAAAACCCCTGCAGGAGATGCCACCGTTGCAGGTTAGTGGCTGTGCATGTTTGCTGCACACAAGGGCATACATGGTCTCTGGAGAGAGCTCTGCCCAGTCCCACCATGCTGGCCTGTGCCCATGAATCTGCCCGTGCCCAGCCTTTCAGATGGCTCTCATTGAGGCATATAAATTTGAATTTGGGTTTGTTTTGGTTTTCTTCTCTTACAAGAAGAAAAAGAGAAAATCAATATGCTTTTTTCTTGCTTTATTCACTCAGCCATAATTTTCTCTTCTTATGCTGCCTGAGGTCTCTGTTCCTCTGTCTCTACCTGCTTCCCAAGAGCACTGGATAATGCCCTCCGCCCACTCAGATAATCATCACCTAGATTTTTCAGCTTGTTTATCAGTAAATAAAGACATCACTATTCCCTCAGCTGTCTCTAGAATACTTTTTTTTAAAAATTATTTGGTCCTTCTCCCAGTCTGGGGTTTCCACAACTCTGCACTTTCCTCTGGGATCCTTGTCAGCTGGCAAGTCCAGAAAGACTTGGCCTTTGGCAAAGAATAGTCCCAAACAGAACATCGAGGGGACTATTCAGGACATTTGCTGGTACCTGGAAAGTCAGGAGCTGGTGAACAGCTTGGGCAAACAGTTTCTCCAGCATCAAAACCCATCCAAGAAGTTGTTTTTACCTGGATTGTTTCAGTGATCCAGTTTACAATGGCACCTTGCAGGTATTGATGGAATGATTGGACATGGGGTGGAGAATGGCTCAGCACAAGCAGGGCAGGAACTTCTTGAGCTGGTGTCACCGTCTGAAAATCTCATCTAAGCTACATCTTCTGAGAGAGATTTCAGTAGGCCATTTAGCAGGATGCCTTTGAGCTCTGTAACAGAGCAGTGCTGGAGTCATACTGACTTGTTTGAAAATTACATGTAAAATACTTGACAGATCAGTTAAAGTCACTCATTTCCCCCGAGTATCATATAGGTCCCACATCATCTTACTGCAGCAGTAGAGTGTGCAAGCCACAAATAGTAACGTCATGTAATGTTCACACAATTTGATGATTAACATCTCTGATTTAAAAAAAAATCTTAGGAAACTTAACAAAATGCCTGTTGGTATTTCATTAGTCTGTATCAGCTTGAACTACTTGCCGATTTGTTAATTCGTGTTCGGCCTGTTTCTGGGTACAATTCATACCAAAGATGAATAGGTCTGAGGATGACTTAATATTTACACCACCATCTTAAAGGTGAAAATAGGTAGTCAAAGATCTTCATTTGGATGGAGTTTTGAATCAGAGTGCTGTACAATATGCCACAAAGAAGATGATTTTTGTTTTCTACCAGAAGTCCTCTGCCCATGAAAGTGGTAATGTAGAAATCAGAATTTGTGGACCACTTGTCTGAGGACACTTGTCTGAACTGCACTTCCTTCTCTCTTACTTTCAAGAATGAGGTTTTGGGGGTAGGGCTGGCAGGTTTCTTATACAGAGCCAAGGTGGGACTTGCTGCCTTTAAAATATATAAAGGAAATTCAAGAGCAGCAAATTCTTCTGCTCCATTTCTAACAGGTTAGTGGTTAAGGTGGTTGTGCTTGTAACATTTAAGTGTTGTTTCTACCAGCCCAGGTTTTGAAAGGTGACTAGCTGAACACCACACATGCCAAGTTTAGTCTTTGAACAAAAATATCTATGTAGAAAATGTGTTTTGTGAGGAACAGGGATCCCTTTAACTCCAAGGAGGACCTGCCCTGAGCAGGCTCCTCAGTCCCTGAGCACACATCAGTGGCAGATGACCAAACTCCACACTTGTGGCTGCTGGGAAGAAGAAGAAGAAGAAGAAGAAGAAGGGAAAGCTGGGCAAACCCTGCTGGGGTTGCCCCCTGTGCAGGCCCACTGAAGCCCCTCGCACACAGGGGCCAGTCTGTGCTCGCAGGGACACTGTGGCTTTTGCTGCGTGAAGGCAGCAGGAGCTGACACACGAACACAATGAATAGCTCACTCCTGCGGGGAGTAGGACTTCAGGGTTTTGGTGGGTTTTTTTAATCTGGGTTTATGTTTGGGGGTTTTATTAACCCAGGGCAAAGATCTGTGTAAAAACCAGGATTGCCATCACAGGCTTGTTTTATGAGTGTGCAACAGCTGAAGCCAGGACAGTGGTCTGATCCTGTGGTTTGGGTGTTCTCCTGTTGGTGTTTTATATAGATGTATTTTTTAGTACCTCATGCTTTGTCATGTGATTCAGCAGCAATAATTAGGCAGAAACTTGCTGTCCCTGCAGATGCCAAGATTACAGGATGACATAGTCTCACCAGATGACAGCACAAACTGATATTTTTAGAACAGCCCGCATCAACTGGTCTCCCCAGTGCTTTCCTCCTTGGATCAGCAGTGCGCAGATTTTATTACAGAATGAGTCTTTGCAAATCGTCTTTCTCATGTGAATGAGCCATAATGATTGTTTAGAGCTGCGGATCAGTGTTGGTCCCCAGATATGCTGTTGCCTGATAACTGGGCTGGTTACAGGTGGTTTTCCTTTTTTTCTTCCCTTCTTTTGAGCCAGATTTTTAAATAGCCCCCATGATAGTATATTTTCTTGAAGAAGTGCGTAATGAGAGATCCTTTTTAGAAACATAGCGTCATGCAGCTGAGAAAAGGTCGAGATCTTTTTTTCACAGCAATTTGGCACTCAGCCAAGGAAATGAACTGACAGTCTTGTGTTGATGAGAGCCAAAAAGCACAGGTATGGCGTGAGCAGCGGGAGCACATGTATTTGGGTAGTACCGTGCATTAACAGCCAGGCTTTTTGTCCTTGCCTGGTGAAGGAGGATGAAGGCAGAATGCTCGTGCAATGCTGCCCTGGGCTCCTGGTGCTGATGGTGAAGAATCTCCAGCAAGATGTTCCCATCAGCATTGTCCCTGATTGAGTCCCTAGTGGTGTGTGGGGACATTGACCCCGTTAAATCAGGTACCTGTGGCTGGGTGGCAGGAATGATCTGCTCTGGTCCGGTCTGCGGGGGCTGTTTAATCAGCTTTTCCACTCAGATTACCACACAGGGTGGCAGTTATTGGAGTGTGGCAGAGTGGACATCTGCTGAGCAGTAATCGGGTGGAGACACAGCTCAGCTAACAGAAGCTGCTGTGCGGCCACGGTTGTCTGCCATTACTCCAGGAAAAAAGCCACTTTTCCTGGATGATGCTGTGGAGAATGGCTTGTGTTTATGCCCTTCTACAGCTGAGCTGAGTATCTTGCTCATTGTTTTTCCCTTGTACTGCCTGCTTCTCCTGGCTTTTACAGGTAATTCATTTCATACAAATGTAGGTAAAATCTAGTTCTGAGGAAGGACCTTTTCTGCCACTTGTAAGGCATGACAGAAGATGTCCTGCCTTATATCAACATGGTGGAAATCCTCTTGTGTGGGTGTTATTGGCCTGACATTTTTGACTTATTGCAGAGGAAAATGAGAAGACTCCATAGCAGGGAAGATGTTTTTAAAATAGAGTTGGTACCTGGCAAAGAAAAAGAAGCACTCTATGAGGACATTGAAAATATGGACACATAGCATGTTTCCATAGCACTATAAACCCATAATTCAGGGTATTTCCAGCCATGCAGGTACCCTTTAAAATATGACTGTCATTCTTCAGATTCAAAAGTGCAAGCAAAATCCTTCTCTGGTCTTGCACAGGTGCAGTAGTTAGGCATCCTTTTGTGACCTTCAGTAGACATCTCCTTCCCAGAGCTCCTGAGCACCTAAAGAAAGCACCGTTATTGCAGCCAATGGGCTGTATCTGTAACAGAAAATGTATTTTGTGAGCATTTCTGGCCTTCTTCCTTTAGTCCAGCAGCGTTTTGCTGAAAATATGCTGTGTTGAACACACAGGCTGATGTCTCACTATCAATGGCAGTGTCACCCATAACTGTCGTGATTTCCACCCCACTTCTCAGACTCCTGAACAAAAGGCAGGAGATAAAATTTACTAAAAGGTTGTCAAGTAAGAAGCCTGATGACCTTTTGGAGAGAAGTAGTCATGTATTTAAACTCTTCTTTGCTGGCCAGGACAGAGGACTGAACCCAGCCCAATGTAGTGGTTCTCAGCAGCAACTGGGTATCAGCAGTGCTTTTGCTTGGTGTTTCCTTTTCAACTGAGAGTGGATAGAAGGGCCTTGGTCCACCTCTGAGGGTAAAATGAACTGCTCAGAGGAGTAGTGGACTCTCCCTTGCTCCTTGCTAGACGAGATGATGTTCCTTCCAGCCCAGACTTTTCCATGATTCTGCAGACCAGTGGGATATCAGAATAACATGCTTAAAAATAGTTGTGGTACCTCGCTACAGTTCTGGGCAAGCCTTTTGTCCCAGGGAGCTGATACAGGATGAGAGAAGGATCTGCTGGTTTTAGTTACATTTATTTCCAAAATACTTGTTTGTCTTCTATGGTTTACAATGTTTCTTGGAGTGGAAGAGCAGCCACAAAAAGAAAAGAGACACGTTATACTTTATGTGCCTATGTGACTACCAGCACAGCAACACTAGCTCCCCTAAGTCCTAGTTCTGTGCTGGCATTCTTCCTCTTTCTATCCTTCTCCCTCGCTCTCTGCCCCCAGTTCTGAGCTGGAAAAGATCTATTTTTGCAAGTAGAACTTAAAGAGAAAAAGTGAAGTTGCAACATGCCTGAAAGTTCAGGAAATAAAGCACATTAAATTACCAGCATTTTTTTTGTCCTTCAGCTTTACCCCCTGACCTCGGTGTTGTGTCTCAGCAAAGAGCTATCATAGTGCAGCGTGTGCTAAGCCTGTAGGGTGTCACTGTGGCATACCTCCTGTGGCATCGGGATTCCTAATTTTTACTGTGCTTGAACAAAAAAATCTCGTGCTGTGATTTTGTCACTGTAGAAGGACTGGCCACAGTAGTTATCTGCCTTACTTGTTTCTAAACAATACTGTGTATTTTTCAGTCTTGAGCTGTGAAACCTCAGGCAGAATATTAACTCACAACCACACATAATCGAGTCTTGCTATTTGAACCTTCCCCCATTTTGGAATAGAAGCTCCACTGCTGGAGGCGATGACAGATCGAAGGGCAGAGGCACCAGAACGAATGCACATCTGTCATTGAAGGACACAAGTTTCCTTGAAAATGTTTGCATCCCAAGTGTCTGGACAGGAGAAGTAGTTACTGGGATTTCCTGTCCCTGGAGAGTCATGGCAAAGTAGTACCCAGGGAAAACACTTGTTTTACAGACCTTCAAATGGTGATATTTTTCAAGATGCGATCCATTCAATAAGCCTTTCAGACAATTCAGGAGATCCTTGGTACGCTGCCATACAGATGAGCTGTGTGTTGGTGGAGCAGTTTCTCGTACCATAATTAACGTAAAGGAGCACATAACTTTTCTTTTAACAGAAAACTGTGTGTGCTGATTGTTATGTTAGCTCACTGATAAACCAGGGCACGTTATCTGTGCCTCACTCTGGGGAGCATCAATGCGTCACCTTTCTATTCTGAAGAAATTTCCAATGCTGCATAATTGGCACCATTGGGAATCAAAGGGAGAAAGCAACAGGTGGTAAATGATCCTTCAGAGCTGCTCTGATGGTGCACAAGCTGGCATGGGGCTTGGGAGATGGCTGTCCAGTTAAGTGGTGGAATGATGTGAGACAGAGGAGAGGAAATGTTGCTGGAGGAAAATCACAACCAACAGCTTGGCCACAGAGTAAAGCAAGAGTAACATTTGTAACTGGTCAGTAGCAAGGTAGAGGATGGGAAGGCAAAGAGGGCAGAAGAAAGGGACATCTCGTCTCCTGCATGATTGAGTGCAAGCAATTATGCAAACCTTTAAGCAGGGCCTGTTGTAATAGGACAAGGGGTAATAGTTTTAAACTAGATTTAGATTACATATAAGGAAGAAGTTTTTTACAATGAGAGTGATAAAACACCAGAACAGGTTGCCCAGTGAGGTGGTGGATCCCCGTCCCTGAAGTGTTCAAGGCTGGGCTGGATGGAGCTATGAGCAACCTGATCTAGTTGAAGATGTCCCTGCTCACTGCAGGGGGGGTTAGACTAGATGATCTTTAAGGTCCCTTCCAGCCCAAACCATTCTGTAATCCTGTCATAAATGGAGATGTAATTGGAGCACTTGCTTCCCTGCCTTGATTCTGTTTTCACTGCTGTGAAGCAAAAGCCTGCTAACTCAGGATAAACAGAGGCTTTTTGTGGTGAGACAGAAAGCACAAGTCTGTGGGTCTGTTACAGACATCAACAGGGTAATTTGAAGGCAGGCAGGTTAAGACGTTGATCTACTTATTTTCATGTTTTTAATCCATTTGCAAAGTCCATGTAAATAGAGTTGTGAAAATGGAGTGTGGTTTGATTTTTCTACTAGCAAATTTCACCTCAACTGTGCATCTGTCTTCTAAATGTTGTCACTGTCTGAAGGACAGGTGTCCTCAGGAAAGAATGACCACTCAGGAAAAAATGCAGTGACAGTTCTGCAAATGATGCTCATCTTCATCCATCCTCCAGTTTTTCCTCTTGTCACTTTGTTTCATAGTACAGTATTTCACATAGATTTTTAGTTTAGACGTTAAACAATACTCTGGTACTTCATCAGGAGTTTCTGTACTCATTTACTTTTAATTACTAGCTTTATTCAAAGTCAGGAAGACTTCTCACACGTGCCAGAGTAAAGCCCATGCTCAGCAGAACTGGCAGCTGCATGAGAGGGAACTGGCTTGCTGGGCTGCGGCGTTTGGGAGCTGAGCTTTGCCATCAGAGGAGGCTGTGCTTTGGAAAGTCACTGATTTTCAGCCCACTCTGGTGCTAAGGCTTTAAGAAGTAGAGTAAAGGGCATGCACTTGTTTGAGCTGCATTACAAGCCACTGGTCAGGTTTTACTGGGGGCTACCAGGCCTGTCTTCTGCTGACCTTGTTACAGCCATCAGGACACACTTACCAAATGGAGTTGTTGCCAGGCAGTCACATTAACGAACGGCCAGCGTTAATTTGCCCTTTGAAAATGAAGAAATCAATATGTTGATCCAGTTGGAAATCCCTTTATTCACAAAACAGTCTACCCCAAACCCCTCCACATAATTAAGGCTAAAGCCAAATTTTGTTTGGGTGAAACATGCAATCTGTCAGCTCCCTAAGCTGTGCTGAATGAAGTTCTCCCCTAATGGCACAGGGAGCAGCTGTCACACTGTTGCTCTAATAACCAAGAGACAAAATGATTAAATTTCCATCAATCATTTAGCATTATCAGAATAGGTCATTTTAATAAAATGTTATCATAGGATCAGTGCCTGGCACCTTAGAAAGGAGACAGTCTTTGAGTGATCCTCCTTGCAGGAGATGCCAGTCCAGATTAAACCAGCAGTTCCACTAAATCCACCATTTTTCATGAGGGTGCCTGATAGCAGGATCTTTTGAGAGTAAAGACATTCCTGTAATCAACTCAATTTCGATTTGAACCAGTGTCCGTCCCCTTGTTCTTGCACTGTACAAAAACACCATCAATCATTCATCTTGGGGAAAATCCTCAACAGGTAGTAAGTAGTGTGAGGGGCTAAACCCCTGTTTTCAGACACCATTTCAGTGCCAGAAGTTACATGTTCAGCATGTCTACCAGTTGGGCTTTCTGAAAGTGTGACAGGATTTCATGGGAATGTTTAAATGTACATCTTTCCAAAACCCTACTCAGTGCCTTCCTATATCTTTAAGCCACTGAGTGCCTTTAAAACTCTGTCCCCTCAGTCCCCTTTGTTGAAATGTTCGTCTGTTTTCAGTGTTTTATCTACTTACTGAGTCCCTTCCTAATCACCTCCATGTTGTATCCAAGGTGCCTTTACCATGTCTCTCCTTCTTCAGAGAAGTTTCATGGCTATAGAATAAGGTGGACCCTGACCCAGATTTTAAAGCCAGGTGGACTCCGTCTGTTGCTGGTGTATCTGCAAGCAGGAAAATGGGGAACTCCAAAGTCCACACTGAAATTCGTGGCTCCTCACTGCTTCTCTGGAGCAGCCTCCTTTGCCTGTCCCTCAAGGGTGGTGGTCGATGTCAGACACTGAGAGAAAATTTATCCAGCCTTTTGGTGATGGTGAAAAATGGAGAAAAGCTGGAGCATCCTTCCATTCTTCACCTGAAATACACTTAACAAATAGACAGTGCACAGAGTTTCTGTAAATCAGATGTGGCCATCATTTTTCTTTGAAGAGAGGGTTTTTTCTTACCTGTTTGGTAGCAGCTAAGCCAGCAACAAAACACTCAAACCTTAGGAAGGGAGAAGCATTTTCAGTCAGGGTCACAGTGTAAGTTATTTCTTGCTATATGTCTGGAGCTTCTGGGTGCAAACAAATCTAAATTGCTCATCAGTGTTGGGTTTGGAGGTTTGCTTGGTTGCCTTTTTTGTTGTGTTTTTTTCCTACATGCAATAGTCTCACTGTCTTTTCTTTTTCCTCTCCAGGCCCTCAAACTGACACGAGATGTAGAGAGAGAACCCTTTGCCAAATCTGCTGTCAGCAAGTGGACAGTGATACTGTTTACAGCTTACGACCTTTGTGAACCCTGCATTATTTTCCTAATGAAGCAGACTGTTAATAGGCCCCTTACTGGAGTGAAGATCCTACTTCTTTGTTTTTTCCCCCTCTTTTTTTTTTTTTTTTTCTTTTCTCTTTTTGTTGGAAATTGAACTCATTCTGAAGTATGCAAAATCTTCCTTTTCTGGGATGGCCAAGCACCTGCTGTGGAGACAATGTTCAGCACCATCCTGTTGAGAACACACTGTGTAGCCTTTACAGTAGTTACTTGTCAATGAGTATGTGGTGTTTCAATATATTAATGGTTTATGGGATGTTTTAAGTTGGTTTTCTTTTTGGAGGTTCTCACCATCTGCCCACCCTCCCCTCCCTACAACCTCCAGTTTGATTTCCTTAGGTTTTTGACCGTTTTTGCTTTCTCACCCTGGGGAATTTGAAGTACTGTGCACATGCAAGGAAATGATCATAACCCAACACTGCTCAGGTGTCAGGGTTTTCTGCATAGACAGCGTTTGTTAGACAGATCAACTGGCTGAATTCCAGAGAGAGGGGATGTGCGTGGCCTGTTTGTTTGTTGGGTTGGTTGGTTTGTTTCTTTCTTATTCTTTCCTTAAATTGAATGGTACACCCCTGCCTTCCATAAGTGTCAAACCGGAGCTGATTGCAGAACAAGGGAAGATGGTGGGTTTGCCTCTTGGCTCCTGAGGACGGACGGACAGCAGGTGCTGTTGCCCTCACGTGCACCGAGGCAGGAGCCCCTTTTCTGCCCACTGGAGCAGCTCCCCTCCTGCCTTATGTTGGCAAGGCTGCTCCTCCTGCCGCAGTGAGCTGGTAAGGAGTTGTGAGCTGAGCTGCCAGACAAGGTGAACGTAGCCACCTGTAGAGATGTGTTTGGACAAGCAAAAAGTAAGGGAAATGTAGCAGCGGGCATCGGGTGACTTGCAGTGACAGTGCTGGGAGGCACAGCTCACTGCAAGGGTGTGTTACTGCATTAGTGATCCTTTATTTGTTGTTGTTATTGTTGTTGTTGTTTTAGACATATCCTTGATTATTTTTTCCTTCTCATTATGTATAATCCATTGTGGCAGAAGAAACAAGAGTGGGAATGGCAAGGTGACAGTATGATACAAATGGCTTTTCATATGAGCATAGATTGTAGCAGGATAAATGACACTGAAAGACAAGGCAGTTTTATATATTTTGCTTCTAAGATTTTCTTTTATAAAATGAATAATAATTAACAATAATAATGAATAAAAGGTATGGTGCTGTATAGATCCTCTCTATAATCTGGAAAGTTTGATTACTTTTTATTAGTATCTTGGCGGGGGAGGGATATAAAAAAAAAGAGGGGAAAACACCAGTGGTACATAGGAACTCAATATGAAGAGGTTCTGAATAGGACAGTGTATACATAATTCTCCAAAGCGATATATGAAGTTTTTTTTTCTTCGCATAAAAGCATTATGCATATAAATATATAAATATATTTTATTATGTACAGAAATGGATCATTATGCATGGATGTTAGGAAAACAAACTAGCATTTTAACCCAAAGTGTCAGTGCATGAGTTCCCACCGACACGTGTCCCATGCAATGTGGAGTGACTCCCTCTCGCCACTGCCACTGCACATGCACAGCCGTGCACACACGCGCGCATTTGTGGGCCCTTCCTCCCTCCTGACTTTCCAGGTCCCCGAGGTGATACAGGTGAAACAACAGCTCCTAGTGTGATGGAAGTTTTGTTTTTGTACCGTAGCCCCCGTGCTGTTCTCTCATAAAGATGCACCTCTTGGTTTCTCCCCCCAGTTATGACTGTGTAGGCTCTGTGCAGATGTGGTTAGCATAGCCCTGTAGCATATCAACTCTTCCAAGCAGCCAAGGGTTTGTCATTTGCCTTTGAAAAAAATTTCTCTTTTCTTTTTACGCTGAGGGGGTCTGTTTGTCAGTGTGTGGCCTAGTTTATTGTGTTCCTTGGAGCTGGTTGGTGTTCATTGCCCATCTCTATCAGCAGCCAGCTTCCCAGGATGCGTGTGTGGAACACACCTGGGCACCTTGTGTATCAGAGTCCAGTTGCAGACACCTTTTACTGACATTGGTCTAGTGTCCATCACTGGCTTCCTCTGAGCATGTACCATCAGCTCTCAGCTTCCAAGTACACCCCAAAATGTGAGTGTATGCTGAGGGACTCCCCTCTAGTTCCCTGAGGCTTCTTTGCAGCTGCCACTCTGTGACTGGGCTTGTCCCCTGGCCCCGTGGTGTTGGCCACCCACAGAGTTCCCTCTGTGGCTCCCCGTGCTGGGGTGCATCATTTGATCCCTGCATGGTCCCTCTCCAGTGAGAGTCGAGGTGGTTGCCCAAAGACCCACCAGCCAGGTCACTGACAGGTCCAGTAAGGCCTGACTTGATGGTATGGCCACGGTGACCAAAAACTGTAATTGTTTTTTTTCTTGGTACAAATTCAGTTCTTGTCAAAGGCAAGAGCCTGTTTAAGCCTGTTAGCTTAAACCAAGTGGGGGCAACTCCTACTCTGTTCTGGAAGCCTTAGGCTGTTTGAGTTCAGTGGAGCTGGCTCCTGCTGACAGAAATGAGAGAGAAAACTATGGCCTGCTCTGTTCAGAAAATGGAGAAATAACACTTGATTTAGAGACAGCCCATCAATGGCAGAGAAGTTTTTTAAAAAAAAGTAATAAAAGCATTAGCAGCTGAAAGGCTTAACCTGCTTCCCAGCAATGTCAAGGAGAGCATTTCCATTGGCATGGCTGGGACACCTTGGGCCCCTGCTTTGGAGAACATCCCAGCACTTGCTGAAGAGGGTTGGACTTGGCCTTGGTTTGGTTTCTGTTGCTCATTTTGGGGGCCAAAATTTTCAAGTGGAAGTCCCTGGTGTCAGGCACTGAACACTGGGGACTCCGGTGTGGCCACAGAGGTTGAGCTGCTCTACCCTTGTCGCTTCTTGAAGGAGAGGGAAGTGACAGGTCCCCCCAGGCCAGGGGAAGGTCATCGTCCTCTGCGCCTGCTGAGGTGCCCAGCAAAGGCCCTTCACTCCAGAGGTGCTAAAGAAATCTTGCTGAATCAAAGGGCCACTTACTTAGGTGTCAAAATACAGGCTTGACTAGCTAATTTTTGAGATCCTACCTTTTGAAAATTTGGCCTTTGAGTCTTTGAACATGTTTGTGTCTAGAGGTTTTCCTTGTGAAATCATGTAAAACAGATAGAGGTCATGGTCACAATTACATGGTTAACATTTGAACACTTGGCCTAAACAAAAGGTCTAAAAAGGTGTTATTTATGCAGTTTCTAGTCACAGGTTGGGGCTTGATTCAATGATTTTGTAAAAAAAAAAAAAAATTCTCTTGAGAATAATGGGGTAGTTAAACACTGCTTAACTCCAGAAATTTTTGTGCCACCGCTTCAAAAAGTTACCTTTTAGGTCATGTATTTCTCTCAAATTATGTCATTGCTTGGCAATCAGTGTCCTGTAAGTGTTTCTAGTACACAATATACCTTTGGAATTGCCAACAGATGCGAAGGGGGACCAGATACATTTCGTTACTATGGGTTGGAAAAAATGGATTGTACATTTGGCTTCACATGTTTAACTTTTTTTTAAAAAAGTTGCATGATTGGAAAAAATATGTATACAGTATCTGTAAAACTGTTTTATCTGTTTCTGTTTCAAGCCATGTAAATTGGAAGAATATTAAATCCACAGCCTTATCGCGCATGGCCGTCTTTACATACCGAAGAGCTGAACAGTTTATACTTTTCATTTGGGCTATCTTGTACTTTCATTTGAAAGCAGACACTCTCACGTTGCAGTCTTACTGAGGATTTTGTATTAAAAAAAAAAAAAAAAAGAAAAAAAAGATGCTGCCCTGGAGGAATATATACCTTACTACTCAGAGGTTGGAAGGAAGTTTGTTTTGGAGCAAAACCTGCCCCTTTCCAAACGAAGTAGAGACGCAGTGCTTACTCCACTTGGTGTTAGTAGATATTGCCTTGTGTATTCCATTTTAAATTGTAATCTAGTTTGTAAAAGAGATGGTGACGCATGTAAATAAAGCATAATGGATCTCTACATTGCACATTTGCTTTTGCTCTGTTTTATTGTGTCGTGGACAGACGTGTAAACACAGAACCTGGAGAAAGGGTGATTTCCAAGCAGCTGGTGGGGTGGTCTGGGGAGGGGTCCCAATTCTGCATCCACTAGTAAATGCATATTGACATGGACCTCTGCACTTCAATCCTTCAGCCAAGCCCGCATAGTTTTGGTGCTCAAATCACCCTCAGTGGGATCATTTGCTGCTGCTAAAACATCACAAAGTTCACTTGATTTTGGGGACGGGGGGGGGTTGTCCCCTGGGGTGGCAGCTGCACTCTGCAGCTGCAGACCAGCTCGCCTGGCCTGGGAGGCAACCAGACCAACTGCAGACCTGTTGGGAGAAGAGTTACACGCCTGCCCACCCCCTCACCCAGCCCCACTGCAGGCTTGGCTGCGTTTCAAGATGTCTTTGAAAAATGCCTTGAGTACTTGAAACCACCCGTTTGGGATTTGGGATAAAAAAACCAGCAGCCTAACTCGGCTGCTGAGGGCTCTGGCCAAGACACTGAGAGCATGCTCAGAAACATGAGACGTGGTCAAAAACCCTCTTCTCCCACCCTAATGGGACACCACAGATGTATATGGTTTTTTGGAGTCATTTTCTAAGAGCTGATTATATTTTCAAGAAAGAGGACCCTTCCTCCCAGAAGGGAGGGGTTTCACTTGGCTCCAGGGGACAACCACCATGTTGTCCATGTAAAGCCCACAAGAATGTTGTGCTGAAGTACTGCAGCAATAAAGAGCAGCTTGGGGATATCCCTTGTTTAACATAACAAGAGCTACTCAGGCTTTGTCCTAACTAGACATAGCCTGAAATATTACAAGATCCAGTCAGAGGATAGCCTTTGACCAGGATGAAGTGCATGTTACCCTTCCCAGAGTGAGAGCATGCTGGTTCTGCAGCAACTACAGCATCTCCTCAGAAATGTTTTGCTTGGATTTTTTTCTGAAGGCTTCTCCAACAAGGCTCTGTCAGGAAAGGAGCCACGTACTCTGCCTTGCTGGCATCGCCCCACTGGTATTTGGCACAAAAGATGAGAGCATTTGGCCCAGTGAGGTGCCAGGTCAAAGGGCCTCAGCTTTGACCTGAATTTAGGCACAGGAAGCAGCAGCAATGATGACTTGATCAAATTCTGTGTGGGTTTTGTGCTGAACCTACTTGGTTGTGTTGTGCAATGCCTTAGCTGTGACCTTCAGTTCACCTGGCCTTGGAATAGATAATTCTTATCTTTCAGAGTACTTTCAAAATAAGTCCAAACATTTAAAAACTTCTCCAAGTTGTCCCAGAAGACAAAAGACATTTCAAGTAGCTTCTGAGACTGGTGAGGCAACCAAGAGCTATTTTAGGAGCTCCTCACCACATATGCTGAATTGCAAGTTCAACCAGACCAGGGAAAACAGTATTTTACAGCTCTTGTTTGGCTACTGCTGCCAAGGAAGTCAGGGATGCTTTCAAGAAGTTTGAGATAAGCAGATCTGGGAGGCTACCTCTTTTACTGGTGGAGTCATCGTGACTGGAATCTCTCTGTTCAAAAGGAAGTCTTCTTGGATGAAGTGGAGCCCAAGCCAGATGGAGTAGATACTGCTCTTGCTGGTGCACAGATTCATCCCACTGCCAGCAGCTTCTGCAGTGTGTCATGGCATCTCTGTTTGCTCAGCTCAGCCCACAGAGCTTTTATACCACTGGCTCTGCCTGTGGATTTTTTTTAAATGAAAATGTATTTATCATCTAAACACAAAAAGAAATTTTCATTAGAACAAACAAACAAAAAAAAAGGTAAGCTTTTTTTTTTTTTAGCTGCTATTTAAATCCTTAAGAAATTTTGGAATTGTCTGACAAAATTCAGAATCTTCAGTTTGGAATTCTTACTTGTGCACCTGGATATTCTTTTCATACTCGTGACTTGAGCAGTTTTGCACATGCCAAAACATTTACTATTAGAACAAAGCACCTCCTGCTTTTATTGTTTGATGATTTGATGACATACCAAGGAGCGATATAATCTAGAAAACCAGATAAAATGTCCCAGTGAGGGTCTCAATGAGGGTAACTGTTGTAATGTTCTTTTAATCTGACATTATGCCATGCAAGTTTAAAGATATTTATATCCTATGAATGACATGTGGTGAAATGGGGGGAAAACAGTAAAAAAACATGACATCTCATAAAAGTATTTCCAACTTCCAAGATAAACATAATCCTGATCAGGAGTTCCCTTCTCTCAATTTTCACTCTTTTTGAGGTGATACCTTAAAACTTTGGTTTTCCTGAATTTCAAAGCAGTCCCCAAATGTTGCCTTTCCCCGGGGGTTAACCTTGCAGCAGTGCTTACCAGCTGTGCATGCCGCCCTGCGGTGGGCACTGAGGCTGCTGACAGCACCTGAGGAGCCTGACACCACGGGAATGGCAGGCTTTGGCTCTGTTTCATGCTCTGGGGGCCACTGTAAGCCCTGAAAGGTCCCATGGCTGGTCCCATGTGGTCCAAGGTGAGAGGATGGAGAAGACATCCGTGGGAGCAAAGCGCAGCAGATGCCAGCACCCTGCTCCGTTGTCTGATCATCTCTCTGAAGCTTCACCTGCTGCATGGGCAATGGTTCCTCTTCTCTTTGTAACCATATTGGAAAGGGGTAGCATCAGTTAGAAAGTGTTAATCAAGAAATACAGGTATAGACTACCTCTGACCTCCAAAGCAAAAGATTGAGAAAATCTGCACTGGCACAGCCACCTCAGAGGTCCTCCCTGGGGAGTGGCAGAGGAGGCTGCTGCTGACACCTTCCCCTCCAGGAGGGAGAGGTCAAGCCTTTTCAAGCCTCTGCTGTGAATGACTGCCCTGGTGTCTGTCTTGCATTTGTTGTTTCAGTAGAAAATTCATACTTCGCTAGCCCTTTATCTTAAATCTCTATGGGCTCCTCTTACTTAAGGCTATCCAGACTTGTGCACCATTAACTAGTTCATGGATGAATGTCGGAGAGAAAAGTCACTGCTTGTAAAGCAATTCAAAAAAGATGCAATAATAATAAAAAAATAGTAGTCCTTTTACCCATTAAAAGAAACACGATGTCATTCTCACTTCCCTCGAGAGTCATACTTGCAATATCAAACTGCGTTACCAACCTCAGTATGCATCTCTTAGGCAAAATCTATGGCAAGGCTGTCTCATTTATACAGAAGTTTTTGCCATGCACTGTCACTCAGCCTAGCAGACTCCCGTGGAAAAGCCACAATTTAAGTCAAAATTCTACTGTGCCTGAGTGGTTATAAAACTATAGTGGCTTTCAGAGCAGATACCAAAGTCTCTCCCTGGGGAAGGCAGCTACGGGTCTGCTCTGAAGCGTCTGCCTCTGGAGAACGTAGCAGAGGGAAAGGTCAGGCATGGATATCCAGGGAGCCTTTTCTTTGCAGCTGAGTCGTGTTTGCTCTGCAGTCCAGGTAAGGTGGGCTGTGGTGTTGTTAGCAAAGGTTCAGTGCTAGCCACCTTACCGCAGAGCAGAAGTGGTTGTATGGGAAGTTACCCTGGGGTAACACAAATGCAAAGCCTTGCTTCCCTTTTCCTCACCCATAACCAGAACTTCTGGGTCAGCCCATTACACTATTTTTTTCACTAGAGGACTTCAAGGTGACAAGTTGTCTGCAGAAAGTGCCCTGAATTGCTGGGTCTTAGGGGACATGGTTGAGATTCTGTTGCTACATTTCCAACCTTTTAAATCTCCTGCCTGAATATCTTTGCTTTTCCACAATCACCTCACTTTCCCTTGCCAAAGGTGTGTTCCCTTGTTAAGAAAGGGCCTTATGGACGATGACATGATGTTGCTGTTAGCAGGAGCCTCTCGTGGTTTGGTTTTCCCACACAAATGCATGTGTGAGGAGCAGGGGGGTGGCCAGCTCCCACCTTACCTATCTCATGGCCCATGCATCTGAGTGGACTTCTCTGTCTGTGCAGAGGAAATGTCAAGAGGTAAGAGCACACAGGAATGGAAAACAAAGCGGCATGTGAAAAAGGCTTAATAAAATACTTCTCTTTAAATGATACAATGCTATAGGGGCACCTGAACTACTCCTTCATTCCCTTCAATAATTCTTCAATCCATATCAAAAGTCACCAGTGTTTTCCATTGCTGTCAGCAAGGATCTTCCTATCTTTCGACCTCCATGAATCTTTAATTGGAAAGAAATCTTTTTTTCCTTGTTTTTTGATTGTTTTTTTCCCCCTTCTCTGACTCTTTGACATTCTCTGTTTTTCTAATGCCAGTTATTAAAATGTTTGTGGGGTCAGTTTTGTAAGTTGTGGATACAATTATTTTTTATCACGCTTTTGCTTAAGCAAGAAGGTCAGGTAACACAGTTACCTGGTAAGAGCTCATTGCCACTACAAGTCACATCGTTCCAGCTACACTGGCAAGAAACCCATCTGAGTCTGAAGACAGTTTGCTGCTCTAGCTGTGTCAGTCATCTTTTCCTAACATAGGCTAAACCCTGAAGATTGCTTCATGCAGAATAGTAAGTGTGTAGCCAATGTGGTCCAGTGTCCTTTTCAAAGGTCTGCTAAGGTCAGGAGATACAGAGCTGAGAGTAAGTACCAATGGTTTGTGGACTTCTTACCGCCTATGGTTGCTCAAAGAGACATGAGCACATCACTTCAGAGCAAACTGCTACGGTCATAGGAATGGGGGAAAATTAATGCCTTGCTCTTTTTAAAAGTGACTGTCTTTGTTCATGCTCTGCCAAGTCTTTCTGTGAGAAATGGGTGTTGTGAAGGAGCTTTGTACAGCTTAGGTGCAGCCTAGAACAAGCAGCTACAGAGCTGGCTGTGGTGTCTGCCCCCTGGCAGTGCTGGCACTCATGACCTGCAATACTTCCCTGGGCTGTAATCTGCAAAATAAAATTGAAAAACTCGAATTCTCTCTATTCTAGTGAGTCAAGAATCTGCAAACTTTTCCTCTTGAAGGTTAGCTGAATTGGAACATTTTATGATGATCACCTCATCCATAAGCTAACAAAAGGCTTATCTGTTTCTTTTCCACTATAATTGACAGTCCTCTGTAGGCACATGTGCAGCATTTTGAGACTAACTTAAAGGTCAAATTTACCATATGGGCAGACTGGATGAGCTCATGGTTGAGGAAAGACCATCTAAAGGTGACTTGTCTAACATAGCTGTACAGACACACACACACACACACACACACACACACAAAGCCCACGCACATTTCTCTTTGCTCTAGCCTTGTCTCAGTCATGACCCATGTGCCAATAGTCTCAGGGTGAAGCTGTACTAGAAATGTTAGAGGTGGGTTGAATTTTGCACACGAAATAAAAGATAATAATAAGGGTCTGACAAAGGCAATGTTTGAAGAAATAGATAGAGCAGAGCTTCATTGTTCTGATGCCTCTTATGTGAAATCTGAATTACACCAAACTGCTGAAGTACCTTGTTTGTGTTTAAGCAGTTTACTCCCAAATTTTGTGCATCCAGACAAGACCCCTCCACCTCAGTGCACATGTCCACATTCAGCACAGGTGCTGCAGCAGCCGGTAACAGCACCTGAACCAACCCTGGGCCCCCTTGTACCCACATATGGGACAGCCATCCACAAATCATGGCCTGTAAACAACACCTGGGCATGTGCTCAGTGTTGCTCAGAGCACAGCTGCCTGTGAAAGGGCTGCACTTGTTCAGCTTCTTCACACAACATTAATGCACGGAACTCAAAGTATGATAAAACTGCAGGCACAGGTGGAAGTGTGGAATGAGCAGGGAAGGTGGATAACTTTCCCCAGCTAAAATCTGTATCTTCAGCAGCATCCCCTATGCCCTGTTTGGTAGGCCATTATGGCTCTCCTGCTGAGAAATGATTATCAGCTGAAAGTCCCTTACCCCGGGGATTTGTCCACTGTGTGCCACAGACTTTTTTGGGCCAGTTTTCAGCCCTTCCACCTTCCCTTTGGCAGAAAAACCACAGGTGTTTGGCCACAGAGGAGGAATTTGGGGATAGCAACTGTTTTTTCACCAAGACACTTCAACAACTCTCAGTCCTCTCGTGTGCATTTCCAAAAGTAGGACTTGCACACTATCTGCCCTCCCAACTGTCCCATTCTCCTCCTGTGAGCCTAATCTCTTCCCACACTTGTCCCCCTGCCACCTGCCCCACCCAGCTTTGGCCGGATGCCCATGGCCACGGGGCCCTGGAATCCCAAAAGCTGGCAGCAGCCTCTGCTGGTTTGTCAGCCAGCCCAGCAGCTGGAGGACACACGCCCCACACCCAAAGCAAGGCCCCCGTGCAGAATGAGGAGTGCCACCATGTGCCAACGGGAGGAACTGGAAGGGAGGATCAACCAGGTGAGACTCAGCAGACAAAGGTGCTCTGCTAAGGAAAGAGATCGGCCCACAAACACCGAGTGAGGTGAAGCTGCAGCCCTCAATAAAGGGAACTGTGGGCATTAAGGAGCTAGGAGCTGTCTGAGCTCCTGCTGTGGGGTTGTGGCACTGGGGTAGTCTTGGGCACTTGAGCCAGCCTGAACAAGAACGAGAAGAAACAGTGAGAATGGGGACCTATGGGAGAAGGCTGATTTTATTAGAACCAGTTGAGAGAGGACAAAAAAATACCTTTACATTACTTAATGTAGAAGATTACTTAAAAAAACCCACCCTTCATGCCCACTAAGGAGAGGACACAGCTGTGTTTCATCTGCAGCAAATGTAGGTTATGTTCTCTTAGCTATGAGGATAATTAACACATTTCCTAGAGGTGTGGACTTTTCTTCAGTAAGGGTGTTTTGGGGAGTAAAGCGTTTGCCTGGATTTTCCTTGGCCCTGCCCCAGAGCCAGGAAGATGATCTCCTGAGGTGCCTTCTAACCTCATGCTTCTATGACTTGCCCTAAAGACTTAGAAGAGCTTTAAAAAACAAAGCAAAACAAAAAAAAAAAAAACCACAAAAAACCAAAACAAAAAAAAACAAACAAAAAACCCAAAAAAAGCAAACAAACAAAAAAAAATCCAAAAAAACAAAAAAACAACAACAAAAAAA
>VXBX01007342.1:571584-613342 GCA_013400415.1 Scytalopus superciliaris
AAAAAAAAAAAAAAAAAAAAAAAAAAAAAAAAAAAAAAAAAAAAAAAAAAAAAAAAACAAAGGGAAAAAAAAGTACAGAGACTTCTCCCCTTTCTTACCTGAGGCACAGGTTTCTATGTACAGTAGCAAATGGTTATCTTTTCTCCTGGTTTGAGTGTAACAGGTATTGAGTAATGTTGTCCCAGTGTGTTGACACATGAGCCAGTGTGTTCCCCAGAGCCCAGAGAAGCACTGATGTAGTACAGCCATAGAACACCAGAATAATCTGAGTTGGAAGGGACCCACCAGGGTCACTGAGTTCAAGTCCTTGCCTTGCACAGGACACCATGTATTGTCCAAACGCTTCTTGAACTCAGACAGGCTGGTGTTTGGCTGTCTTCAGTTCTCTAGTGTCTCCCTTTATCCCCAGAGAAGCTGCATGTTGTCCTGATTTGTTCTCCAGACACATCTCACTGCAAACAAGAAGCTGCTCTCTCTGGTTCCTGGTGAGACTCAAAGCTCTGAGAAGATGCCCTGCCCCATAGGTTTTCTTTTCCTGATGACATCAGTGCAGAAAATGCTCCTCTTTGTGGCACACTGTACTCTGACATTTGTCCATCCCTCTCATGGCTGGATGTCTGCAAATCTGAAGCACCAGAAGTATAAAGGTGAAAATGTAGATATTCCTGTAGTGGAGCAGGTTTGCTTCAGAGGTGGCCTGCTTCCCCTGTTGAGGGCACATGTTGGCTCCCCTAGAAGGGACAACGGGCCAGACCAGGAAAAGATACAAGCAGCAAAGCCCCACAGACTGTGAACAGCAGAACTGGCATGGGCATGGACATGGGAGACATGTCAGGGAGAGGAGCTTTGGGTGAGAACCTACTTATCAGAAAAGCCAGGCCCTGGTGAAATATGCAGCCTTAAGCCATTTGGGGTGTCCCCATCACTGCTGCCAGGCTACCTGGGTAGCTTGGTGCCTAAGCAAGCACGTGATGGGCTGTGCCAGAGAAGAGCAGGGATGCTCATGGCAGGATCAGCCTCCTCTCCTGTGGCAAAGAAAAATGGCGGCTGCCTCCTTGCCCTGCAGCGGGGCCAGCAGTAACCTCGCCCAGCAGTGTCCTGGCATAGTCAGTCAGTAAATTGTACCAGACTTGGGCTCCCAGACAGAAAAAACAATCCCCTGCCTGTTCGATGTTTACATTAGATGTTTATTTTACAGTTCATTTCACAATCCGTTCCTCTTCTCTCTTTGCCGCGAGGTGATTTATGGTGCTGCAGATCCTATCTGCCTGCCCTGCCCAGGACACAGACCTGGAGAAAAACCTGTCAGGGGTCTGTCCTTGTGGCTGCTGCTCTTTTGTCTACAACTGCCCTTACCTATGAGTAAAGCTAAAGCAGTTTCTTCCAAATATTGATAAATTAGCCTCTTGCTCCCTTGTGCTTGCCTTGGTGTTTTCAGGGGTGGGTGGCTCAGGGTCTTTGAAGAAAATGAGCAAACCCACCCGGTGCAAGCTGCTGCCCTGAGCCTGCTGACTGGTGGGCTGTTGAGTGTTGCTGGCATGCCATGGGACTGCAGACCCTGCACCCCATCCACTGTTCCCCCTGAGGAGGAGGTGCCATTCCTGGCTATGGGGCAAGTCCCCAGGCTGTTGGAGTGGTCCATGATCGCAGGAGATGGCTGCTCCCTGTCTGCCCTGCACCATAAGGGACTGTCAGGGGCTGCTGGGATTAACTGGGATTATTTGCTCCATGGTACATTTAAATGTTGATTTTTATACTGGTATGTCTTAGCAGCTTTCGGGGAGGTGGTTTGGCCTTACTGGTTTAATCAAGGCCTTTCCTCCACAACTGAACATGCAAAAAAAAAAAAAATACATGCTGCATTTTACTGAAAAAAATGAGATTTGATCTGACAATCTGGTGAGAAATCCCTGAGTAATACTTGACCTTCCTTGTTGTCTGTGTGCTTTGAAGGTGAAGGATTCAGCACTTCTTTGTGCAGAGGCAGGTACTCCCTGTGAATAACTGGACTCAACCTAAAAGCAGGAGGAAGTGTATTTTAAAAAAACAGAGGTGTGGTAATGACACTATCAGGCTTTATGTGCGTTGTGTAATCCATGTATGTGTGCTCCCCAGTCGTGGCTAAATCACTCCCTGAAAACAACGAAATCCAAATATGCTGACTGCCTAGAGGAGTTTGTTCCTTTCCCCCCAGAAGATTATATTCACTTCAAGCAAATGTGTATTTTTGTGGACTGAATGCTCATGTGACAGACACAGTGGCTTGACATCCAAGCCAAAAGAAGTTTTGGAAAGAAGTTTTCTCTCCCAGTTTTCTTTATCACCACTAATTGCCCTGATGATGGCAACATGTATGGATGGTAAGAAACAGAACAGTTTCACACAGAGGGCACTGAGAACTTATGATTACCTAAATTAATACCTAAATAAGTGTCTCCCTGCAAACTTGTTTAGCAATTTACACCTTTCAAAATGCAGTTGTACTGAGTGGGGAGTTTAATCTTAAGAAATTGTTTTCATATTCAACTTAGTGCAAACCAGAAGCCTAGAAAAAGGGAATAGATTTGGCAATACACGTGTTTGAGCTCTAGGTCACTGGTCCAAATTTAGTCCATTCCTACACTGGCAACAGTTCTTAAAGGCAATATGAAAATATCTGCTGTTTTCTCCTTTCCTACCAAAAGCATAGGTACTTTTATTCAACTGTAGAATGATTCTTTCTTATCAGAAATAATTCTTCAAGCATTGGAGAATGATGTTGGAAATAAAGCAACAAAATGGGCAGGGAAGTAAGAACTTCTCTACCTTTGTGCACATGACTAAATACTCAAAAGGAAGATCTACATTTCACCATTTTATGTCAGTAATGCCTCCAAACAATACATTAAAGACTAATAAACCAACACTCTGAGTATAGAAACTGACTCCAGGTTAGCTAGAATTATATTTTATAAACCCCAGTAAAGCTTAAACCATTTGCACCAGCACTGTGAAGCTGGGATAGGCATTGTGGGTTTCTTTTCCTCCAATTAAAACTGCGCAATTTAGGAAAGGCAGCAAGGCTGACGCTCTGTTTGGCATTCCTGAAAGCTTGTAAGGAAGTCAAAGGTAGGGCTGAAAAGCTGAGGGGTGGCAGCACTAGCAAGGGCAAGGACAATTTCTGCAGAATGATCAGGAGGTGCGTTTCGTAAGAGAAAAACCTTCTCCCGGATAATTTTTCATAGCCAGCAACCATGCCTTGCAGTTTCTGTGTTGCAACAGAAGTTGTATGTGGGGACTGTGTCTCCCTACCTGACCTGCATGCCCTGAAAGAGGGTCATGAAGCCTCAGGGGAAAACACAGCCCCCGGGGAGTCCTGTGGATACCTCCTTGGTTGCCTCTTGTCCCCCACAGGCCATGGGTCTGCAGAAGGGTGAGAAGGACTGCTGAGGGTGGATCTGAGACGGGGTAGCCAGAGGAATAGCAGCAGGACTTACCTGGGCTGGAGTCCCCAGCTGCGGACCAGCGGTGGAGCCTCCTTGGTCTTGCTCCTGAGGTCAGCTGGGCACCCTGACATTGCAGAGGGGCTGTGGGTACTCTGGCATAACAGCATCAGCATGGACAGCCCAGCATTGCAGAGATGCCAAAGGTGCCCTGGCTTTGCAGAGTGCCATGTAGACCTCAAAAACTGCTCCTAACTTCTTGTGGCTGGTGTCATCTCTGCGCAAGAACCATTGCATAACACAGGCAAGGCTGCCTTCATGTAGAGCAAAAGTGGAGAGGTTCTCCCTCTCACCTCCTGCCAGCCTTGCTGGCCAGACCGAATTCAAAATCCCAAGGGAAAATATTCAGCTGGTGTGTTGCAATATCCTTCCTCTCTCTGTTTTTGCCAACCCTGTTTCTCAGTCTGTTGGCTAAGATCAAGTATAGTATCTCAAGGACACCCCACTTCCAGGAGGGAAAAGGAGAGGTGCAAACAGTTTTGAAAACAGTTGTTTATATTATTTTGTAATTCCTTGGGAACCTTAAATGAAGTACAGCCATTTATGAAAATAACCCGAGGAAAGCAGTTGGTAAAGGGATTGTCAATATATGCAATAAGGACTGAAACAGGGTAAACATAACCCTACCAAAAAGAACAGAGATATAGCTGCTGAGGTCTGGGTTTCTGTGGTTTGTAAGTCAAATTTAGTGCCCACTGAGTACATCCAGTTCCCTGTTCCTGAACAGTTTTACTCCTGAAGCTCTGCTCCTTACAGGAGGCTCTGTAGAGGTTTGGGTCTCTGCAGTTCTTCTCTGCAAAAATTCTGGCAGTTTGTGAGGAATGGTTTTCTAGAACTTTATTCCATCACATCTCCCAAGAATGCAGTGTAGGATTAAGGCAAATGGACGATATCCTTTCAGTGCAGTTTATATTTAGCTGTGCAGTACACGTACTACTTATTCAGGTAAACCTTTCCCTAAAAATACATGCCAGACATAGGGCACAAACAGAGGGCTCTCCCAGCCTTGTCATGGGAAGGTACCCGGTGTGACAGCAGCAGGGCAGCCAGCAGTTGCACCCCAGGGAAGGGCAGCTTTGTGCAAGATTGGCAGCTTTGGGATCTGCCATGGAGCAAGCCATGGACATGCAGACCAGATGTAAAGGAGCAAACTGCTGGCACAAAACCATCTCCCACTCCTTGTTCGTCATCCAGAAATGGCCTATGATACTGGGAAGGGATGGATCAGAGATCTGTGGAGCACTGCTTTTTTCTGCTGATTGCAGGGGACTGCATTAATAGGGCTGCTGAATGTTGATAAGGGCTGCTATAGTGAGAGAAGCCAACTGATATGATAAGAAATGTATTTTTGTGTCATGTTTCAAGCCATCTAACAGCACTGGGTGGGGGTGGGGTGGACATGAGCAAAAGTTGGGTTAAAAGATGTCCTCTATGTTAGAGAAATGCACTTGAACTCATTTTCCTGTAGTTTAGTTTTATTAGATAAGTTCTGATAAAGTGCTAACTGCATGAGTTATTGTTCACAGGCAGGAGAAGTGCAAATTTCTGTCACTATTCTGCCCATGAATCCTTTTGGGTTTGAGGTGTGTTTTTTTGACCCTCCGTAGGACTTTAAGGACTGTACTTGAGGCCTTTACCAAATAATAGCATCAATTGTGAAAACCTGCATGTGAGGATCCTGCATTACCTCTAAGCCAGGGACAGGGATGCTAAACTTGCTTTCATTGTGGATGATTCCATTAATCTTTTACTGAGTCTGTGAAAGGCTATTGAACCGACTCGAACACCTTTTCTGTGTTTCAAAGACACAAGGTGGTTTTTTTAATCCAATCCCTCCCTTTTCCCTCTGAGTGCACAAAGCCTGCAATTACGGGCAGTTTTCAAGGATGGCAGCTTTTGCTAACAGCCAGGACTTGTTGGGGCACAGAGTGGAGGACCTGAATTGCATTTGGACCAGAACGAAAGCTATACCAAATGGTACCACTCAAACCCCCAGGGCTGGGACCTTCCCTCATTTCTGGATGGGCATGCTTGAAGGCTGGGATTTAGCCTTGGAGCAGGCATAGCACATCATTCCAGCTCTAATCAGTTGCTCCTCTGCTGTGGGGAACAGAGACCCAGTGAAACTATATGCAGTTCCATGTCCTCTCCTGGCACCCCTAACTCCTCTGGCCATGCCTACCTGTGCAGACCAGGAAAGGGCAACATTTGCCTGAGAACTCACAGGGACTGAGTGATCACAGAGATCCTCACGTCCTGCTATGCTTGAACAAAAACAGCCAGTGGTTCCAAGAGCTTCTGTACAGGGAGTGTTCTGACCTTGTATGACTAGCTTGTGTAGAAAACCAAGCTTGAACAAATCTTGAGCAGACCTGAGCACCTTTGCAGAAGACAAAATTTCTTCACTTGTCCCCAGTTCCCTGGAGCCCTTCAGAGTTGGGTCTGGATCTTTCCATTACCTTTTGGTAAGTGCCCCCTCAAAGCCTTACCTGAAGCACTTGAATGTGTGCTGGCAAAAGTGTTTTTTCATCAAGAGGCTATGGTGGCATTAGCATGTGGTGATACTACGTGAGAAACACACAAAGGGCATCACTGGAGGAAAAGGGAAAGGCATCTTGTGTGAGCTCTGGTCTTCTGGGTGAACCTCAGGACCTTCCATTAGAGGACAGTGACCTGTTCCTAAAATTTTACTGTGAGGAAGCAGCTTCCTTTTGTAGGACTCACCATCCTGCTCTGATGTACCTCGTTCTACATTCAAACTTAGGTATCCTGGTGGGTGCTTCCTGGTGTCCCATTTGTCTCTGGGTGGGATCTGCCTCTGCCACTGCAAGCAGCTGTGCCTTCTCAGCCTTCAGTCAAGATAGTTAGCTGATTTTTACAGCAGTGCAGTATGCTTGTGGAGGCAAGGGGATTTTTCTTCCTTGCAGAGGTGATTCTGGGTCTGTCTGACAGCTTTCTGCCTTGGCTTACAGGGTTATAGTATTGTTAATGGTTGTAAAATTATTGTACCCTTTCCTAATATCCTTTGACTTTGGCCTTGAGAGATGGTGCTACCCTTTACACTTGAGCATTTCACAAAGACTTCAAATGTTGGCAGTGAGAGCTGGCTATGAACTAATCTAGGCAGGAAGTTACAGGTTGCTCCACTTAAGCTTTTCCATGTGCTGATTTCAGGATCATAGTTTCTATTTGACTTCAACATATGTAAATGTGACAGTTCATTTTTCCTCCTGCACTTGTGGCTGAACTTGAAAAATTGGTTCTTCTGAAAGCCAGTCTGTTTTAGGGTTTGTTAAAGTGAACCTTTCTTTCCAACAAAGTGGAGTACTGGGCTAAGACTAAGCTATGTGATTCAATCCTTAAATTTGCAGCCACTCCTCTCCCTCAGTACAGGGCTGAGGTGACACAAGGTACAGATTGTTTCCTTCAAAGAAAAAGCAAAATGTTCTTCTAAGAAGGCCTGAAATACCAATGGCCTGAAAGCTCCTTCAGGAATGTATTTTATGGTGCCTGTTTGGGGATGGGGGTTGGGTGTTAGGTAGATACATGTATCCCATACATTTTTATCTGCAAAATGTGCATGTTTCTTTCTAAGATCCTTCACCCAGAATTGTATTTTACTATTACAACTGAAGACATGTATTTAATTACTGTGGTGCCTGTAAGAAACTCCAGTCTCCTCTGAAGTCCTCTGAAAGTGCAAAGTGTTTCACAATGTATGAAGAGGTTGGTTGCATTGAGAATCAATATGCTAATTATTGTGTCAACACTTACTGTTTTGGCGTGTTTCTTGGCTTCTTGTCCCAGGGTATACAGCCATGTATGGTCCCAGTTCCTCTGAGAGATGTAAGATGTGCCTTGGCTCTGCGACAGTCACAGGACTTGTTAAAAGAGATGCAAACCAAAGAAGACTGGCACAGTTTGTACTGTCTTATCCAGTCTAGCTTCATTCTGTTAGAGAACATCAATTAAATCTGATGAAGAAATTAAGGAGTTTTTGTCTAGCTGGTAAGTTAAATAAATAATGATTAAAATAAAATGATTGTTAAACAGATGAGTCAAAATAACTACCATACCAATCCATATGTTTATACAATGTCAAGTGGTGTGGGAATACAAGTGTCAAATAGAGGCCCAGAGATGTTCTCCTTCATCATTTTATTTATTTTGAAGATGGTTGTGCTCTGAATCAGGGACCAGGAATAGCTGTGCCTGGCACTGTGCTACCTCAGAGCAAGGAATGAACTTTGCCTCTTGGCTTCTTCTGCAGCCTGACGGGTCTTTGGGACACCAGAGCCATGCATGTGGGAGGAGCCTGAGAAACAAGCAGACAATACAGCTTTTAGCATCATGGCTCCAAGCATGAAATGGTACAAACAAGATGTGGCTGCAGAGTTTCTGACGTATAATATTCTGTGATGCTACTGTGAGTTGACCAGGAGAGCTGTCAAGATGGACCTGGGAGCCTGGAAAAAGGAACCAGGAAACATCAAGTCTCTCTGCTAGACCTGTTAGTTCTTAATTGCTCCACTGTAACTAATGACTAAGTTACACAGGAAGAATTATAATGCAAAGTTGGATTATGCTTCCAGTCTTAAAGTGCTTGCTTTAGGGGCTATGTATACGTGTGAGGCATGGGGAAAGCTGGTGAAGTGAAAAGGTGCTGTGGGTCAGGATAAGTAGTCACAAGAGAAGAATGTGGCTCTTTCCTCACCCTTACTGTCCCTGGATACAATGAAAAACAGTGCAGGCAAAAAGCATGGGTGTACACCTGAGAGCTTCTCGCTGTCCAGGTGTTCACAGCATAAATGAGAGTGGCTGGACCTCCTGCAGTTGCCCAAATGGCCACTGAAACCTTTCTGGCAGACCACTTTGCATTTCCTGTTGTTTCCTCCTCACCTGGGAAAAGACTGCTGCATTATTGCTTTGCCAGCCAGCTGCTAAACTGCTAAGCACACAGTCAAGTCTGACACCCCACTGGGCTCCAAGATGCTTACTGAACCCTGTTACTCACCTGCCAAGCAACAAAACGGCTCTTATACCCACCCCGTGTATGTCTTCCCTGGGACACACGTGTCTGTTGGGGATCCCAGACACAGGGGCCAGGCCAGGGACTGGTGATGGGTGATGCTGAGTCAGTCACACACCTTCTCCATGTTTATTTCCCACAACCAGAAAGTTATATACTCTCTCTAATGCAAATATAAAAAGTAAAATCTATGAAGGGTTTAGAAATCTATTTATATTTAGTAATAATTTTCAGGTATAATTTTTCTAAGTCTCTATGATCAAGAACTAGGAGGAAAATATTTGTAAATGGTGCTACTCCCCACATCAGGCAACCAATCAAAGCCTTTTTTCACAGGCATTTCTAATTTTGCTTTATCAGGGCTGCCAAGGACTTTCTGAGCCTGATGACAAGCCTTTTAATTTGAACCAGCATATTTTTGGGTGGGTTTTCTCCCAAAAGGTAAGAGACAATACACATGCAGGGTGAAGCTAACCTAGAGATGACGTGCCCTGCTGCTGGCTCATCTCTCTTCTTTTTGGTCTCTGATTTGTTTTGGATTTGTTTTACTGGCAAATTTCTGAGTTACGTTTGTTAGGTTCAGATTCTAACACTTGATATTTTTGCTTTACATGTCAGCTTTCCATTTTCAAATTGCTAACTACTATCAGCTAACTGAGGTTAACAGAGGTTTCTTTCTCTAGCTGTAACTTAGATGGCAGAGGAAGAGTAGATACTATTGAGAAGTCCCACTCAAAATTTCACCGGGTGCTTTTGCTCCTTTACCTGCAGTAATTAGCCTTGCCCCCCTGCAGCCCCTGGTAAGCAGCTCTGCCAGCAGGACACCTCCAGCAGCCACTCTCACAGGTGAGCACAAAGGCTCACAGAGCAGAAATGCCTCCAGGCCCCCGGCATGTCAATAGGTCTGCTCAGCTATGCTGAGTTTAGTCATGCATTTTAAGTTTCTTCCTGAACTGGGGTCTTAATTCTTGTGCCATTTCACTGGAACAAAGAGGTCAGATTATTTATAGGTCGGTCGCCTTTGTGTGCATGAAGCTAGCAATGCCTTCAGTGCTCCAATTTCTGGGACTCTTTTTCCCTCCGGCTCTTAAGTCTCAGCTATTCTCTCCTAATGCAATAACAGTAATTATCCTATCGCCGGCCACTGCAGCACCCTCCATTAGCGCCTGCCTTACCCAGCGCACAGCACAGGCTGGCAGCCAGGTAAAATCCCTGTAATTTATAGCTCGTCAGAGAAGGCAACCAGCCCACGGTCTTCCTGTTTTGTAAAGAGACAGACTTATCACCTAGACACTGCTGCGATGGGTGCACTGGAAAGGCAGGAAGATAAAAGTAGTGCACAGGCAAGCTCTGGCCCCATCTCTGTTTGTGTTCTCTGTTGTTTCACCCAGGCATGCAGTCAAGCAAAATCATCATGGCTCGATGCAACCAGAAGAAAATATTGATGTGTTTTTGCTTCCCAGTAGACCCATGACATTTCACAATCTAATTGTTGTTTCGCATCCGGCAGCTGAGTGCAGAACAAGAGGTGTGGAGCTGCCCATGCTAAGGTTTCCCTGCTAAGGCCAGGATTCAGCACAGTGACAGCCCCTCAGACTTTATATGTGAGCACTGTCCTATAGCATCCTATAGGGTGTGCTATGTGGTGCACGGACTGACCTCACTGCTTCTTCAGTCCTTGTACATTTTAATGATCAGAGGGCTAGAGCTCCTCTCCTATGAAGACAGGCTGAAAGAGTTGGAGTTTTCAGTCTGAAGAAGAGAAGGCTCTGGGGAGACCTTACAGCACCTTCCAGTTCCTAAAGGGGGCTGGAAGAGAGCTGGAGAGGAATTTTTCCAAGAGCATGAAAGGATAGGACAAGGGGGAATGGTTTTAAACTGAAAGAGGTTTAGATTAGATATTAGGAAGAAATTATTTACCATGAGAGTGGTAGGATGCTGGAACAGGTTGCCCAGAGAAGTTGTGGATGCCCCACCCCTTGAAGTGTTCAAGGCCAGGCTTGGAGGGGGCTCTGAGTAGCATGGTCCAGTGGAAGGTGTCCCTGCCCATGTCAGGAGGGTTGAAACCCTCTGATTTTTAAGGTCCCTTCCAGACCACAACCAGTCTGATTCTGTGAAATTCTTCTTCATGACAGCACTTGTGGTGTGTCTGCTCTTGGGAGGAGAAATTTTTTTTCTTTAACTGCTAGGCTGACACATCCAGCAGGATTTGGATGGCAGTGGTATTTGATGAGGATAGATGAAACGCAGAGCAGATCTTGAGAGAATCACTCCTGACACTTATCCCAACCTCATGCAGGCAAGGCCACCTAGTCCTTTGTGCAGAGAGTGCAAACATGCACACATCTGCCCTGGAGAGATCAGCCAGGCAAAATCTTCTCCGACACCATTTGGACTTGGCCAGCTTTCTGTTCTTCAGGTAGCAAGAAGCATTTTCCAATGTCCCTTAGAAGAGCTGGGGATGATAACCACATGCTTATCAGCATGAAAGTTTCTGGCAATGTATTGCTGAGAAGCTTTTGCACTTCTGATGGTCCCACAGCCTCTGCAACTCAGCAGGAGAAAACTGCAGGGTCAAAAATACACTTTATCTTTGCTCCTTTAGCTGCTGTTCATGTTTTTGGCTGAGATAAAAGTCTTTTGCAAATTATTCATGTCTTCTTTCAGTGCTTTGGCAATCTGAGGCGACTGCATTACTCAATGATGCTTCAAGTTAGCAGTGGTAGGGCCCAGATATCCCTGGATTTGACAACCAACAAACATCTTCATCAGTGAAGTCATACAAGGTGATGTTGTTTTGATGTGCAATTAAGTTACTAGGGATCTCGTCACGGAGCAGAGCTTTGAACTGAGTAGCTCTCCCTGTTTGAAGCAAATGGGGGAATAAACACAAATACATGTGTGTCTGAGACTCAGTTTGCTGATGGGCAAACTGACAAGTGGGGCAATGTTCCTCAGCAAAGCTGGCTCGAGTGGAGAAGGTGGAGGCTTGAGTGCAGGGGCATGGTGGCGAGGCATCCTGCACTCTGCCTGCTTGCTCCATGTGACTGTGATGCTCAGTTCTCTGGGTAATCCTGGAGAGCCTTGCAGAAAGAGGACTTGATCATTTAGAGATGAAAAAATACCAGAATAAGTGTCAGAAGCAAACCTGAGTTGAAACTTGCGAAGTATTCCAGAAAAAAAATGTGAAAAACTTCTCCAAATTTCAGTGCAAGAGAGGAAGAAAAGCAAAGTCAGATTGGTGCGCAGTAAGTGAGATTAAAGATAATTTAGGCATGGCCTGTAATCAAAGGAGTATTTTACCTCTGCTCTGGTTTAAGGAAGATAAATCCTAGGGGCAAAAGCAGGCTGGTTAATGGGAACAGGGATACGGAAATAGAATTGTTACTGTGCTCAAAGAGCAGGCAGCATTCCTCTTGGGGAGCCTTTCCAGGAGTTCTGGAAAGACCAGCATGTGAGATGGCACATCTAATAGCAACTGCTTTTATACATCTGCCAAGTCAGAGAGGGACCCTGTGACTGCAGGATATCCATTACAATGTGTTCATTTGTGCAGGGTTAAAAAATAATCCAGCCAACCATCACCATCCTTGTATCTCTGACCTCACTGGTACGCAGGGCTTTGGAACATGCCTTGAAGGTTAATTAAAAATGCAAAGGCACATCAGAAATGGGATGAAATGCAATGAAAGGTACATCCTGCCAGACTAACCCGATGGTTTTCTTTGATAAAACAGTTATTTTTCCAGACAGGTGGTATCTGCCAGATTTCCTTTATCTAGACTACTTTAATGTATTTGCTATGATGTCAAGTGAGAAACCACTGATGTTGCTGGACACAAAATAGATTAGTTAGAGGAATTGTGTTGTTGGTAAGAAGAGGAGACAATGAGTACAGCAGGTGGAGATCTCAGATCAGGAGGAGTTATCTGGGAGAGTTCTTCAAACAGGAGTTTGGGGACCAATTTTGTTTCAGTGTCTGCATTAATGGCATGCTCCCAGCCCATGCAAGCACTGGGCTGATGAAATGTGCTGCACAAAGCCATGACGCATCGCTGGCATGGGGGTGGTTTGCAGGCCAGGCAGGATGAGCAGGGCACCTGGAGAAGGGTTGTAATAAAAGGAGGATGACATTCAAGTAAAAGACAAAGAGTCATGCAGGTGAAAACTGGTGTCAGCGGTGGCTTGTGCTATTAACAGAGAGTGAACCTGTTGGGAAAAGAACTGAGGAAAAGCAAAATCAGCACTGAATATCGTAGGAGAGCTGTGTGTGGCCAGTTTCATTCGTATGCTGCTTCTATTTCCAGTTGAGATGAGGAAGTATTAGTGCCCAGATTAACTCTCCTCCCTTCCCACCCTCTTTTGGGAAAGATGCATTAAGAGCAGAGCAGCAGAGAAGAGCTGCAAGGGAGACCAGGAGACCAGAGACCCTCTTTCCCAGGCCATGGGAAGTTCCTGGAGCACATGCATGTGGTAATGGGGATGGAGTTTGATGGAATAGGCACTCTCCTGGAGTCTTAAGTATCCAAGTGCTGCCTGCTCCAGCCTGAGGCCAGCCCCCTTGTTGCCAGCCACTAACACATCCATATCTATTTGCTTTGGACTAGAGTCAAAAGCAGCCCCTGGACCAGCTCAGTCGTGTCTCCCAGTGCTTTGGTGCCAAATGAACCTGGGTTCAACACTTCCCTCTCCATCCTGGGAGTTACCAGCCCATTCACCACCAGTGTCTTGTAGTTGAGTTGTAGCCTTGAAGGTCCAACTCCAGCAGTAGCATTCTGTGAGGAGCAGTCGCAGTTGTGTGTAATCACATTTGTTTTAATATTTTTCCTCAAAGCTTGGAAAAGTAACTGCAAAGAATGAGTAAAAACAACTACCTGTCTGTGTGGTTCACAGATAGAGCAACCAAGTAGATCTTGCTCTGCCTAGCAATTACCAGGAGATTTTATGCATGTGTTGTAGAGAAGGGAATTCGCAGCAGTGCCCCAGGTGGAGCCTAACCAAACAGGTACAAGCACAGCCTGACCCTCTGGCCATGCTTCAGGCCAGTCAGACATGGAGCAACATGGGACTAGAAGCTGCACTGTTGGAAATGCACTTGGAGAGGGGCTGTTGCTGTGGACTGTCAGACAAGGCCCAGCAAGTAACTAAGAAATGGCTTCCAGCCCAGGTTTGTTGCCCAAATACTCAGGCCATCAAGGGGAGCTGAAGTGCCTGCAGCAAAGGGCTGCATGACTGTGCCTTTTACAGAGGGATTGCAAGGTTACAGTCCAGAATTTCTTCAGCTTCTCTAGGAGCTAATATTGTCTCCATCACTGCTGCCTTTCTAAAGAGAGGGGTGAGAGGGAAAGGCAGAATGTGAGAGAAGGGTAAATGAAAAAGAGAAGAGCTGGATGCCCATGCAAAACTGCAAGAATTAACACCGGTGGCTCTAAAGCTTGTGTAAGACCCACACACAGGCTTGGCAAAGCAGTTCAGAAAGCTCTGGTTCCTCTCGCGAGACCCATCAGGAACAGAGTGGGACTCTTCCACCAGGAGCCCTGGCAGGCTGCTGATTAACATGTTGGAGTTGAGAAGCTAAGTCAAATACAATTATTAAACTGATTATTCATATTCCATTCTGTTCACTGTGGGAAGATACTCCTTTTGGGGTTATGTTTATGGGCCATACAGATTGTCAGAGTGAATCTAATTAGCAAAAGAAATCCAAATGGAACAATGACTGGTAATTGTTGTTAATGATGCAAGCGTATTATACCAGCTCAAATGAAATCTTGGGTTGCAAGCAGCACTGAAAGGCAAATGAACACTGAAAGGCAAATTTGCCATTGTACATAAAACACTATGAGTCCCTACCTCGCTGCTCTCAGGCGTGGTTGAGATGAGCTCCCACCTGTAAAACTTGTCAAATGGTTCCTGGTCACCACCAAAATAAAATGCTGCAAGAAATTAATGATCTGAAGAACTTTGGTAGGAAAGGTGTCTGTGTCTGGGCTGAAAGCTATCCCCTGCTTCGCTTTCATCGATGCAAACCTCAGCTGCCTAAAGAGCTGATTTTAAAAAACAGGACCCTTTTTACTTGCACAGTCTCTGGATTGTCTCTCCAGCCTGGGGGTCGGAGCATCCTGGGCCAGCAGCTGTTGGTGTTGCTCTTGGCATGCCTTGCCAGCTCCACCAAGCAAGTGTGGGGTGGGCCACCATCCAAATATTTTGAATTCAGTTTGGATCGTGAATTATGCAACACACACAGGCACACACACAAAACCTATCTTGTTGTTTCTGCCAAAACAGGTGGCAGGAACAACAGGAGGTGGGCATGTAGACCTTTCCGACTGTACAGTGAGCTGTGCCTCTGAATTTGTTGGAAAGATTCAGTCCAGTGCCTGCATTTTGGTTAGCAGCCCCCAAACCAGAGTGCTGTTGACTGGCACTCTCAGTCTGTGGAAAGTGCCATGCTTAAACAGCCAGTGGAGCTGGGACAACTTGTAGCAGTCATGGATTTGGTCCAGCACTGAGCTTCAGCTCTCACAGGCCATGGCCCTGATCCCATGCCTTGTTTCTCTCTTTGTAGTCTTCAAAATATTTTGGACTGGTCTTTAGTTCAAGACTTACTTATTCCTCTGCGTTTTTGGGGTAGGATGGGTTTGTAAGAAATGAACTGTATAGAAATGCTGGGAAAGGTGGTTCAAGCCGCAACATTTTGTTTTTCAGGTTAAACACAAGTTACATGGGTTTTTTGGCAATACTATAAATGTAAATGTGATGGGAAGCCTGGACAGTTGAAACATTTTCTACTTATTCATCCTCCCAAATGTGTGTGGCCAAGACAATCTGGTACAGGCTAAAATGCAGAATCACCCTTGCATTATTTACATTTTCTGTGGCATGAAAGATGAGATTTAAAATGGACAAGGAAGGAAAGCGTAAGGAAGAATGTGAGCGATAGTTTTAAGACCAGGGCATTGGATTAAGAGCTCTGCGCCTTCAGAGCACTGCAACCCTTGACCAGAATGTGTAAGCTGGCTGATAAATATCCCTTCATTCATACGGTGTTGGAGTGTGGCAGATGAAGTTGGACATTCAGCTAAAATGAAAATGTTTTAGTTAAAAGAGAAAAAAAAAGAACAGCCGCAGAACTTGAATAAAAATGAACAATGGGACTGGTAAAATCCCATTCAGGTATTTTTTGTTTGAAATTTAAGAGTGGTCTGAGATAGTTGGCTTCTTATAAAAACCCTCAACATTTCAACAATAATTTTCAGTATTCTTTTTATATAGATTTAGCAAAAATTTTAAAAACATTGAGAAAAGAAATCTTTCTTCTGTGTAGTTCTCTTCCTAATGCAAGGTTGAGTTATTATAATGAGTCCACTGATAGGCAATCAGTTTTGCCAAGGACATGTAAGGTTAAAAATTAAAAACCTGTGAAGTACTCAGTACATTTAATACATTTTAAGGACTTTTGTTTGAGCCTTTTTCCAAATGACTGGCATAGAAGTTTCTTCATGTATCTAAATTCATACTTAGAAATCTATTTTTTTCACAGCTAAAAGTGCCATCATAACTTCAATTTTGTCTTAAAAATAATGAAGAGATTTGACTTTTTCTATGCTTTTATTTCTTCAGGATTATAAATGGTGATGTTTTTATTTCTCTTTGCTCTTCAGATGTGTCAAGGAATTTCAAAGGTAAACAAAATTTTGCAATTGAAAACAAAATTCCTACACTGTCAGACAACCCTTATTTGAAACATCAGGAGTGAATTATTTCTTTGCAAATTATTTGAGTAAGAGAATGCATAAAAAACAATCTCAGTTTTTTGAGATGTTCAAACCCAGTTGAACAAGGCACTGTGGAGCCTGAAGTAGTGTAAAAGCTGGTCCAGCTCCAAGCAGTGGGTTATACCATATAAGCTCCAGAGGTCCCTTCCAACCCAAACCATTGTATGTTACTAAAATCAAATTTTCTTCATAGATTTTAGTATCGTCTTTCTAGACTTATTTGAATATAGAGTTCTTCCAGATCTGAACACTTTTTGTTTCTTTTTTCATCAAAACCTGGCTCAGAGTTCGTTTATCTTTTCATTATTACCAGTTGCAATAAATAAATCTGTTACCTTCAACTGGAGGATTAGGAAATGATTAAAAATTACAAGGAGACCTCTTGGTGTCACTTTAACAAGACTGAGCAAATGCTCAAGAGGAATCTCCACAAACCATTTTGCTAATTCACTTACAAATACTGTGTAAGAAAGCATAACAGAATCAACCGGATCATATTATCACCAGGATTTATTCTGTAGCTGCTTCAATATACTAACAAAACCCTTATGTCTTTATTATCCCGTCATCACACTGCAGCTAACTTAAACTGACTGATGTTTTAAATGTACTTTTACAAAGAAATCTCTGAAAGGCAAGATTCTCACTAGAAATTATCCATTGGTGGAACATTTAAGAATACAGAAACAGGAGAAGTATGGCAGTACAGGTCGAGATGGGCTCGTTGGTACAGAGCTGGACTCTCCCTATTGCAGTAACTTAGGGAATGTGCCATACCACACACACAGTCCCCAAAGTAGTCAAGAAGGATGTAAGTCTTATTTATTCTAGAATCCATGAATCTGCATAAGTGAAAATAGTTTGTGATGTTAAGCCATAGATGAATCTTCCGGTCTGTTTCTTTCAGCATGACCCCTATGGGTTTGCAGGAGCCACAACTCTCCCACCTGTGACTCAGAGTGACTTCGAGTGAATGTTTCTGTGTCACAGGCACAAAAAGTTGTTATCAGAAGCTTGAAGGACAAAAATTGTAATTACATTTATTGATTAAATGGCTTCACCACTTTTTTTTTGGATGTACACTCAATACCATCCCAAGATATTGTCTAATATCAGTGCCCACTACTCCTTTTTGTCCACATGACTTCTCCATTCATTTGCTTTCCTATGGGTTGATGTTCTGTCTTGCCTATTAATACAGAACTGGAGGAGGCAGCAGCAGGAGGAGAATAAACAGCAGCTATCCAGCTGGGATAGGAGAAACTGTGTTCCCAGCCTGTGAACATGGAAACCTGAAAAAGGTCTGTATCAGAGCAGGATGAGGTTTACAGCCATCTAAATTCCACATCAGTCCTAAACACCTAATCTTTGCTGTTGGACATTTGTTCATCTCATGAAAAACATTGGTTAAAAAACCCCCCACCAATACTTTTTAACCTCATCTCCCTAATGCAATAAACCTTCTTAACATTATGAAATGTGATTATCAAAGAACAAAAATTTGCCCTACTGTCTTTATGATGTACAATTTACATACTACCCCATCCTTCCAGTACAGGTTGGTAATTTTTAAAGGGCACTAAAATATGATAATAACAAGTATTATGCTGCTGATGTATTATGAAATGTATCCCATTAGTCACTTTATATCTGAAAGGCAGAAAAAATTTCCACCTAGCAACAGAGAGGCTTTTAGGATTAAAAAAAAAAATATTTGGCAGGCAGTAGGCGTGTTAAACTATGCCAGGAGGAACCCAATTGGAGGTTTCTAGAGACAACAGGAGCATAAATAAGTTGCCATCAGTGTCTCCCACCACAGAGCTGGAAGAAAAATAAAAGATTTGTAACCTGAAGGAGAAACAGGGAAGCGAAGGGCAGCCTTGTGGCAGCCACGGGCTGGCTGTGGAGCTCTCTGGGAGGAACCACTGCCCTCCAAAGCCACAGAAACATGGCAGCAGATATTCCAGCTCACCTGATCCCCTCTGTGCCGTGCTCCGGCTCGTCATGTGGGCCACTGTATTTGGTTTCTCTGGCCAGGTTTTGGTAGTGGGGGTGGCTACCAGGGGTGGCTTCTGTTAGAAGCTGCCAGAAGATTCCCCTAAGTGTGGTGGAGCCAATGCCAGCCGGCTCCAGGATTGGGCTTCCTGCCACTGGCCGAGGCCGAGCCAATAAGGGCTCTGTGATAACATATGTAAGAATGGAAAGAAAGTTATTGTGCAGTTGAAAATTGCAGCAAGGGAGGAGCGTACTGAGAACACGTGAACAACAATGCAGACACCAAGGTCAGTGCAGAAGGAGGGGGAGGAGACACTCCCGGCACCGGAGCTGAGGTTCGCCTACAGCCTGTGGTGCAGACCACAGTGAAGCAGCTGTTCCCCTCCAGCCCAAGGAGGACCACAGGGGTGCAGGGATCCACCTGCAGCCCATGGTGAAGGAGCCCATGCCCGAGCAGGTTTCCCTTGGTAGGACTTGTGGCCTTGTGGGGGACTCATGCCAGAGCAGCTTGTTCAGGAAGGACTGCACCCCATGGAGGAGCGACCCTCGGGACAGAAGTTTTTTGAAGAACTGAAGAACTGTTGCCTGTGGGATGGACTGAGAGATTTGTGAAGGACTGTCTCTGATGGAAGGAACTCCACAGGAAGCAGGGGAAGGATGGAAGGACTCCTCTCCCTGACAGAAGCAGAAACAACAACTGACCGTACCCCCCATTTCCATCCCGCTGCACTGCTAGGGGGAGGAGGTAGAACTGGTAGAAGGAAGGAGGCGTGGAGAGGTGTTTTTAAGATTATTTTGACTTCTCACTGTTTTGCTCTGATCCTGTCAGTAATAAATTTAATTAATATCCCCACTTTGAGTCTGTTTTGCCTGTGATAGTGATCAGTAAGTGACCTCTCCCAGCTCTTATTGAAACTCATGAATCCTTTGTTGGCTTTCTTTCTCTCCTCTGCCCAGTTGCAGAAGGAAGGGAGAGATGGCTTTAGTGGGTACCTGAAGTCCAGTCAGGGTCAACCCACTACAACCACAAAGAAGATACTTCACTTGCTTAGCTTAGAAAAACTGATTCACTACCAAAAACGCTCAATTATTGATTGCACTGGTGAGACAGATTGAGAGATTCTTGCCAAGACCTCTTTTTTCCCTCCTACATAAAAACACAGCTGGTGCAAAAGATCTTACCACTGGAAAGCAGAGCAAGGAGAACACTTCAATTTTAGACACAAAGCAAGCCAGGCAGGGCACAAGAACTTTTCCTGTTTGTTTATATCAGCAACTACCTTGGAAAGTTTTGTTTTCTATGACCTGTAATTTATCCTGTAATATCCTACCCTGATGGGCCAGGAAAAGCCTTTTTCCAAGAGAATCATGTTTTAATCACATTAAATTTTTCATTCGACCCTTTTCCTTTGGAGAAGAAGCTCTTTTAGCAGAAGAGTATGCGGCCAGCAAACCTTGAGCAAGCCCAGAGGAAGGCCACCAGGATGATTAGAGGGATGGAGCACCTCTCCCTTGAGGAAAGGCTAAAAGAATTGGATTTGTTCAGCCTGGAAAAGAGAAGGCTTCAGGGTGACCTAATTGTAGCCCTCCAGTACCTGAAAGGAGCCTACAGGAATGATGGGGAGAGACTATTTACAAGAGTATGCAGTGATAGGACAAGGGGGAATGGGTTTAAACTGAAAGAGAGTAGGTTTAGATCAGATATTAGGAAGAAATTATTTACTGTGAGGGTGGTGAAGCACTGGAATGGCTTAGCCAGAGAAGCTGTGGATGCCCCATCCCTGGAAGTGTTCAAGGCCAGGTTGGATGGGGCTCTGAGCAACGTGGTCTAGTGGGAGGTGCCCTTGCCCATTGCAGAGAGGTTGGAGCTAGGTGATGTTTAAGGCCCCTCCCAAACCAAACTACTACTGGTTCTATGATACTATTACATGAGTGTAATGCATGCATGTCACTCCTCAGTCTGGCTTCTGGTGCTGGAGGGAGCTGGTTTATTTACAGGACACTCTTTCTGTTGCACACTGCAGACCACCAGAAGGAGGAGGCCTGAGAAAGGACAAGCTTTGTCAGCCCCAGCCTTATTGAAGAGGCAGGAGATAAACCTGCAGGAGTCAATGTTTGTGCTCTCTCTCTACAAGTCATTACATGGACATTTCTGGATGTCTCTGTCTGTTTGTGAGGAGGAATGGATCACATCCTCAGCCAGAACTCACCAGCACCCTCTTCCAGGAGGGTGTTTGCCTTATTTTATAAGTAGTGGGTGCCAAACCTTTGGTAAAAGCTCTATGCTGCACAAAAGGGCACAGCAGGCTCACTCCAAACTGAGTGTTTTGTAACAGTGAAAACCAAAGAAACACTGTTTGTGCCCCTTGCAGCTTGCTCCCCAAATGCCAAGCACAAGTGGCCCAGTGGCACTCCCATGGAGGATGCCAGCGAGCAAAACACTGCTGGGCAGGGGAAAGTGTTGTGCTGCTGGTTACCTGAGAAGACACCAGATGCTTTCTTTCCTATTCCCACCTACTGCAGAGGGTGCTGGGACTGATAAACCTCTGCCTGGAGTAAAAACTTTTCCCACCCTTTAAGTTAAACAGAACCCACTTTACTCTAGTTTGGAGACAAGTTGTGAGCCGTAATTTGAGGATACCTAAAATGGCTGTGCACATCCCTTCTGCTCAACCTAGTCTGTGTTCTCTATCATGAATTAGGTAGGGCAAACATAGCCAGAAAAAAACATGGGCTGAAACCTGCCATCAGAGCTCGGCCCCATCACACAACCAGTGCCCGAGGCTGGAATTCGATCATGAGCGAGCTAATAATAACAACACACAGCAAAGAGCAGAGTACCTTGCTGCTGTTGCTGAAAGCATGAAAAATGCCATCTTAATTCAGGGAATTATTATGGCGTATTATGGCAGGGCATGCCGATAAATGTGGAGCAAGCTAGAAGTGCTACGCTACAGGATGTACTCTTATTGCAATAATAAAAAAAATTACCTCCTGAAAATACAGTTTCAAAAAAAGAAAGTAGGTTCCACTGTTTATTCAACAGTAAAGAAAAAAAAAAAAAGAGCTATGACACCCACAAAACCCTCTCTCTTGTGCTGCTCTATCCGGGAAAGCAGAGGTGGGCTGCCGGAGGCTCCCTTAGTTGAAGTAGAATCTCAGCTTCAGAAAGCCTGAAATCCCTTGCTCCTCACTGCCCTTGACTTCCCAGAAGACTGGGAACAGGACAGGTGAAGAAACTTAGGCTAACCATGGGGTTACTGTTGACTGACATCCCCCAAGGTCACCACTGGTACTCTGTTGGCACCAGACCTCCCCAGTGTCGAGTTGGACTCAGGCTCTTCTTTGCTTTTTCACATCTTCTGTAGCACGGTGAATAAAGCCAGCCTAGTACAGGAGGAGGCTACACTAGTACCAGCACAGTCAGGGTTTTCCATAGGCACCCTGGGAGGAGATCTGCATATCATTTAAGACCATCTTCTAATTACTATGTGGGATTCTTAATGAAATAGTAGAGAAATCCTAAAATCAATTGGAAAAAGATCAGCCTTTTCTGTTTGTAGTTACTTGCTGGAGAGATTGATTCTCAGGAGTTATAAACCATTCTCCAGCAAGGAAAGAGTGTTTGAGATTTCTAGTATTAATGCTCCTAAGAAATCATTTGGCTGTCACTAACATTATGTACATGGATGGTTCATGTTTATACTCTACAAAATGCATTTACAAGAAAAAGGCTGACTAACTCAGAGGTCAGTTTCTAATTCAAGGTTAGTGTTCAACAGGGTTTTTTTGCTTGTGAAATAAAGCAACTAAAGTCTAAATTAAAACCATGTGCTCTAACCTACCTTTATGTAGTTACTGATATAGAGAGGGTGGAAGCAATTTTGCTGTCAAATTCAATGCCACTGTCTAAGGAGCGAAGTAAAACATCCTCTAGAGGCTTCTGCACAAAGACATGCATCCAGAGCGCCCGACCTAGAAAGTGTGAAGTGCTTGAGCACATGAAACCCGCCTTTCAGTAACCTGTCACTGTTATGGATTAGAGATGTGATTTCCTAGGAATACATTGAAATAAATAGGAATTTAATCCACAAATCATTGTCTGCATTAAGAACAACAATTTGCTGGGCGGGGGGGCAGAAATCAGCATGTAGGCATTTGGTCCTCTCTTAGATGTTTGGGTATCCCAGTCGTGGTGAAAGAGGTGAGGTCCATTAACTCCCTTTGACTCCTACTCCATGGTAATGTTGAAGATGGCTACCAAATTTCTGAAAACTATCACTTCCAAAATTTGTACAAGCATTTTATTCTCCTTCCATTTGTTTATTACTACTTAAACATAAGCAGGGTTTTAAAGTTTCACTTAAAATTGAAATGAAAACTAAACCCCATCCTTTTTTATTAGCTGCTTGAATGTAAATAAAACTTTACTTCACCCAGCATCTTCTTAAAACGTTTTGCCTGGAGCAAGTTGGAGTGCTCACCTGAAGACTTGAGCTGAAGGTCATTGATGCTGTTCAACTTCTGCCAGACTAGAAATAGGCTGAAATGTTTCCATTTAGACCCAAGAACATGCCCCAAAATGGTTTGAGGACAGAGGTCAGTCTGTCTCCATCTCTCAGTCCCCATGTGTCTAAGAAATATTTGGCCCAGGTCTGCGAACGTCTGTGAGGGTGACAAAAACCCAAGGAGATGTAGTGCTTGTTGAGTGGTGGGACTGTGGGGTGCAGGCAGCTAGCTCCCATGTGGAGCCAGCCTGGTCAGAAGCTACCCAGCTCCTTGGATACTGAGCTATGGACCCTGCTTGGGGTCATGTAGCCTCTCCCACAGATCCCAAACAATGCTTCTAGTACTTAGAGTTGCAGAAGAAAACCAGTTTACAAATGGAGAATTCAGCTATGAGGCATTCATCTATACAGCCTGCTAGCTCGGAGCGTAGATTTCTTTCTGGCAAAATCGTTATGGTTATCTGAAGTAATCTGCTAACTTTGAAATCTAAAATACAAGTTGGATTATGAAATAAATAACAAATGTTTTCACTTCATTACCTCAGTGAAAATAGCCACTTAATTTGTGTTACTGGGATTTGCACCTGTTCCACAGCATCAAATATTTCATCTGTCCAAGAGCTCAAGTGTCCTGTTTCCCACAATGACCAGCTTTCATAATACACTTACACATCACAGTAGCCAAATGCCTAACACAGACTACAAGTGCTGAAGGAAATACAAATAACAGCTAACTGTAGGGTGCATCTTCATTCAGTGAAGGCCAGGACATAAAGAGCATCCATTTATTTACCAGCACTGGGCAGGGACAGCACGGGCATGTGGCAGCTGAGTGCAGGGCTGGGTTTGCCATGCTGGCTGCCTGCTTGCACCCGGCTCGGGAAGGCTGCTCTCCCCTACACAACACTGGGAGGGCCCCTGCAGCCCACAGCCAATGCAGGGGGGATGTGTCTAATGAGTCTCCCAAATGGTATTGGCATTACCTGCAAATGTACCCTGGGGAAAATAAAAATAACAGGCATGGCTCCGGGTTCAAGGCACTGGCTGAGACACTAAATTGAGCCTGAAAACCGTAGCCTGAAAATTACTGAATCTGTCCAGAGCAAAACAAAGATCTCCCAACTACTATGAAAAGTGGTAAATATTCACTCTCCCAAAAGGATTTCTCAGATGCTGAATCTTATCTGTCTCTGCTGAAACCCCTCTTATTTCCCAAACCCTTTTCTCATTTCAGGTGTTACATTCATATATTACCTCTAAACCTAACAAATCCTTTTTTTTTTTTTTTTGCTAAACTGAACTATCACTAAAATGTAAAAAGTTCCCTTTTAAATACGTGCCCAGACTAGAGGTGGTGGCACTAGCAGAACTGCTGACAGGATCATCTCATACATAACATTTTTGTACCTAAAAATGGTGACCACAAGCTTTTATAGTCGGCTCAGTATTGTCTGTAGGTCTAGCACAGTATCCAGGGATGGGACGCAGTACCGAGTGGGAGTAATTAGAGGCATTATCACATAACATTGAGCCTACATAACTTTAAGAGCTCACGTTGCATCTGTACCCAGATTCTGACCCTGACTATAGGAGTAAGATGCCTTCCATGAGGCAGAATATGCTGCCTGAAAAGAGCTTTAGGTTTTTGGATTAAGTGGAGAAAAGGTTTTGAGTGGATCAGCTGAGATAGCAATAATTGTCATGAGGTTTAACGTAGCTTGTGCAGAAACTATTTCTCAATTGCTTATGGTGGATTTTCAGATGTTAAGAGCAGGCAAATTGAGCGGACTGTGAAAATAATCCTAGCATAGCTTCCAACAACAGAAGTTAAACTTTTTTGTTGCTAAGAAATGTGATATTACACAAAACAGTAATACCAGTTGCTGCAAAACCAGCAACAGAATAAAATATTGTTAGCTGCAGTCATTCATTATACATCATCTGATTAAAAGAACCTGAGAAGTAGCATTTTCCAAGACTTGCCCTTAGATAAAATTACATGTTTTGGCAGAAAAGGTCTTCTGTATTGACATGTACATAGTGGAGCTCTTTGCATACTGAGGAAACAGGTTCAAAAAACTTTACTGAAGACAGCAGATTTTTCCCACTGTTCACTGAAGACTCAGGTCATATTAAAACACCTCCAAAGTTTTTTTGTTATTTGAACAGTTATTTGTCTGAGTGATTTCAATATGGTAATGAAGCAATGTTAGAAATTTTTTGAAAAAATAAAACAAAAAACTCAATTACACCCAAATTATTTGAATTTCAATACTATCCTCCTTAGCTGGAAATGCCAGTATTAACTTTGAGAGATGCTATTTTCCAAAAATCTAATGAAAAATGAGAATGAATGATTGCTGCCAGATAACTATTGAAATCATATATGTATTGCATACATCCATAATAGATGATAATTTAATCTTCATTTAGTCTTGAGGGTTATGCTTGGCTTTCAATCATTGAGGGACTTTAATCATCTCTCCAAATGTCAGAATTACCAACCTTTGTCAAACTTCAATACATGAGAATGATAAAGCATGCCTTCACATGGCAGTTTATCTCTATACCCTACAGTTGAAAGATCTTGAAATGTTTTCCAGCTAAAAGAAGTTATTTTTGTCCAGTAGTTAAGAATTGCTCAATTGCAATTTTAAAATTCCTTAAGGATGAGAAAGATGGTGATGAAGGAAAGATGTTTTCAGTGACTGAATGCTCCTTATCTTCATCTCATGCTGTGCTAAGTTTGACTGCTCTAATTTTAAAGCTATCTAATCTTTTATGTGCTAAAGCATATGAAATCATGCATTATTAGAAGTATGAATTACAAGAAGAGTTCATTTATTTGGTGTTATATATAACCTTTATCTAAAATGCATTATGTGGTTAAGAATTTTTCATTTAGTAATATTCATTAAGTCTCAAACTTTTCTTTCAGAGAACAAAATTGCTTCAACCTGATTGAGATATTTTATCTGGGGAAAAAATGAATGACTTTTTTACAAAGTCTATAATCATCAATGAATGTTTTGATGCTTGTCAGTGAATTAGATGTGAATACTGTGTATAAAGGATGTTCTTTACTGGGAGATCCATTCAAGTGAGTGCACAGGCTTCAGGAGTCTCACACTGGAAAACAGTCACATATTCTTCCTTCAGAAATGCAAGTTTTTAAATTTCATAGAACATGTGGAATGTGTTATATTCATTTCACTGCTGCATCTAAGGCATGCATGAATATTTTTGTTGTACACACATAATTGGAAGGAGTGCAAAAATCTATTAAAGGAAAACTCTACTTAAGGCTGAGCTTTCAATTTAAAGTGATTTTAATTGTAAGGAATTTTATCAATTGATGTTCTTAAAGATATGTTTAAATGTAGCAAAACAATGCTTATCAGTTTACCGATAAACTGAAGCTTATCCAAGTGGAATGAGAGCAATGGACATTATCAACTTGGAGAAAATCAAATGATACTTGAAAGGCAAAACAGCTTTTCTCTGAAATGTCCTTTAAAATAATGTTCCTAATTCCTACCCAAAACGGTGGCCAACCTTTCCAAGAACGATGCTTTGGGGACAGATGACTTGTTCTACAATGAAAACACACTGTGAGCCTGCACTCATGGTTTTAGTTTAGTCCTAGGACTTGGGTTTTTTTTTGTTTTCAAGTGTCACTAAATCTTTCTCCCTGCCCCTCTGCTACTAGATTAATTATTTTTTGTGCAAGGGCCCTTCTTTCAAAGTCCTCCATTATTCTGTTTTGACCATACCGGGGAACTTATCCAAGTCAAGAAAAAGGCAGCCTTTATCACAGAGGTGCCGTTCATGAAGTGGATGGTTTCATATATTACTGGGGGAGAATTGCCTTAACATCGCCTATTCACACTGCTGTGCCAGGTGCATCCACTTACATGGCTCAAAATGCTGCTACCACCACATCCGCCGCTGCCAAGGCCATTATGTGCTCTGAGTGATGGAGCAAGAGGCAGGACTTAGATCTTCTCTGCTGGGAAGCGGAGGGAGAGAGACCGATCTTTGTGTCTCAAAAAAAAAAAAATCTGCTGTAGGGAGCCTTTTAACTCGCTGCGGCTCTGCAACTGTGAGCGCTTCCGAAGAACATGGGGAGGAAAATAGCAGGAGTTTAGAACAAGACTCTGCTCTGCATCACTGCCCCAAGATACTGTAAAGAGGACAAAGGGAAACAGGGATATAAATAGAGAATGACATTTTCCTTGCATTGTCCACAATGAATACATTTGTACACGAACAAAATCGTTGGAACGAGACAACATGCATGCCTGATGTTGAAGAAAAGCTTGTTTGTGCTTAGTACATTGGAGACATTGTTCGAAAATAGTTCATCCTTTTGTAAATATTGCCTCGGCATTGGTGCCAGGGTCACTGTTGCTTTCGCTATCAGCTGAATAAGTATCAGTCATGCACATGCTGCTGGGAGAAATTTTAATACGGGCACCAGATTTAAAAGGAGAAAATTATCTTCTTAAGGACTGTCCCCTTCATTTGTAGTTAATACTCCCTGCATTAATCCTGTGTTCTTTCTTCCAAACTTACCCTGTTTTCTTGCACCTAAAGGGTGTTTCATACATGTCACCAGGAAATAAAAACTTGTCCCACCCCTCAGGCACTGCTAGTGTGTGCACAGAAAGCAGACATCCTTTTCTGACAAAACCCTGGTTGGAGGAAAACCTGCCCTTGCTTTCCATCTGCAGTGATAGAGCTACAGTAGATCCAGGCTATGCTCCATCCTCGTGCAAAGCGGCTCATGTCAGCTGAGCGGTGCTGTGATGGAAATCTGGGCTCTGTGCTTTGTTTGCTTGTTTTATGGAAACACATTTACGTGGCAACATTTCTTTTTGTCTCCCAAAGTTCTGAGAATTCAGCAAAACAAATACTTGCACCACATGCAAAACCAATAATAAAGTATGTTCTGCATCCAGTGAAAGCCTTCTTGTATCCCTGAGCAGAAGGCAAACATGATGAACACGATACTTTTGTATTCATCCCCATACCCAGATTTCTGGCAAGATAAACTACAATCTGAAACTACAAAAATTGCAGGACCCTCCAGCGTTTCATGAAAGCAGGCAAATACAGCTACCCCTCTGACACAGTCAAATAGATGAGGGAAAAGTGAACTACTGACTTGGCCAAAAAGTAGTCAATGGAGAAGCTGAAAATTATACCTTTAAAAAATGTTATGATGTCCAGGCAATTTCGAAAATGTTTCTCTACCCTAAATAAGGTATAGTTCAAGTTCAAACAAGATGTGGTAGCAGCTATTGTACCAGGCTTACACAGAGTCTGAATATAATGATGCCACACATCCTGAAGATTACTATATTCTGCTACTCTCTGCTTTTATCTCTGTGGCCATGCCCCAGGGTCAAAAAGTGGCACCCTTCAAATCAGGCCTCCAGATTTCACAATTGGGAGTTTCATTAGGCTTTCTGACAGAACAGGGACATCACAAGTGTTTTTCTTGCAGATTGTGCTGCACCCAGGTTGAAGTGAAGTGTGTTGTGCTCACTCACCTTCACCTGGGCAAAAGGGCCAGGAGCTCAATCTGAGAGAGCCCTCTGGGAAGGAAAAGGATGGTGGCATACGCTGGAACCTAAGGAGGCTGCAACTAGGCACTCCTTAAGGTCCTTTCTGACCCAGCCCATTCTATGATCCTATGACAGGTAGGCACCACAGGAATCCCAGTTTCCTAGGAGGTCCATATGCTTTAGCTCAACAACTGCTTTTATGCATTTGACCTCTGCCTGCATTTATGGCACAGATGTTCTCTTCTGGGTGTTCCATGATCAAATAGTCTTGCCCTATTACCACCTTGATTGCAATTGTGGGGGGTTTTTTTGCTATGTTATTGCTTTTTATTTTTTGCCACATTATTACAATAATAAAAATTTCATATTCTGCTATCCCCTAAAAAAAAAAAAAAAGGTAAAATAATATATAGGTCAAGGATGAATGTCCAAAGATTGTAGTAATTAATTAATTAATGGAAAATTTATTTCATCGCTGATAATAATAATTTGCTAGAAATTACTCCATCATATGTCACTTCAGGTTTTACTGATAAATACCTTCATGCAGGCAATTTTTATGTCTTCTACTTCAGGTCTGCCATTCTGGAGCTATTTGGTGCTTGTGAAATATTAAATAATTGTCTGCATAACTGTTAAACCTATTTTCTTACCCAGAAGTGATGCTGCAGCTGCACCCAAACAAAAACATACCTATGCTTTCACACATGTAAGAGTCAACGAACAAAGTATAGCACTGAAAAAAAAAAAAAAAAAAAAAAAAAAAAAAAAAAAAAACACAAAACAAAAGACAGACCACTAAAATTCATGGCTCAGTCTTTATTATCATTATTACTCAAACCATTTGTAGCTATGGCACAAGGTGATAAATGGACTTTTATTTTCTAGATTGGTTCTGTAGCTTTTGGAACTAAAATATTGACAAGACTGCTCAAAGCCAACCACACTATGCAGACAGCTTTTTTTTTTTTTTGAGCTCTGAACACCCTTAGCTCTCATTTCAGTGTAGTTCTCTGCACATTTTCCAGTGCTGCAATGGGGCAGGATCCCATCCTTCCTCTCTCAATGGTTCAAAAATAGTAAGAAAATCTAGGAGTCAAAGGAGAACAAAATGCTTTTGCAGTAAAATTAGGTTGACTAGAAATGTGAATTTAAATAAGAACATCTTTCTGTACCATACACTGCAGTGATTTGCTTTCGTATATGGTAGAACTCAGCAGACTTTTTGAGTAACATTTGTAAATTTCATTCTAAAAAATTGGAGTAAAAAAGGTCCTCCAGCCAAGAAGAAAACGGAAGATCCAAAACTTGCCATTGCAGAAGTTTGGACTGATTATTCAAAGAAATAGAGGACTAAGTAGTCAAGGAGACAGCATATGCTAATCCTAAACAGATAGACTTTTCTCCCTAGTTGCACTTTGCAGTGGGTATAAAGCCTCAGCCTTGTGCCATGTTTCTGGTAAGTAGAAAGGAAGTTTATCCATATCTTCACAGGACAGAATGATAACAGAAACATTGCAATACAATGAAGTTATTTCAAAATACTGCTTCTCTCAGTATTGGGTGGTTCCTTGATAGACCATAAATATAAATTTTCAAGAGAAAGCACTGTCAACAAAGGAATGTCCTTTCTTACACCCTGGGAGCGATTTAAAGTAAGCGATTTTATTAATAGGATTCTAGCAGTAGCCTATACAAGGCTTTACCACTATCTTTAGATGACACTGACATAATAAACATGATATATTATTAATTATAATTTACTTTTGTCATCCAGGTGTCCCACTTCAGACCAGGGACCTGTCCTGTAGGCTCTGTAAAAATTCATTAGAAATGTGTTTGGAGAGATTAAGATGAGTATCTGGCTACATCTTGGCCTTGATTGTGAAAGAGCACACTGTCAAGCATCTAAATAACATATTTACTGATGTTCAATTAGATGCTAGAGAACAAAATTGATCACCATGCTTAAAAATATTTGCTGCCGCCTTACAGCAGTGAAAAATGTTACCATCCATCATGCACATGGCAGAGCCATTGGCTGAACACCAGTTCCTGCAACCACCCTCCATGCCTTGTGGAGGAGCTGCTAATTGGATCCAGCCCTGCTTCCTCCTTGCCTTCAGTGTTCCATGTGTACCTGAGCAGCAGGGAACAGGGAATGCTGTGGAAGTCTTGGAACAAAAGCCCACCAAAAAAACTATGCCCTTCCTGCCCATGTTTTGGTTAATGGATGCAAGGCCTTTTAACTAGTTCTTGTAAGACAAATTCCACGTTGTCCCAAACAGCTTTCTGCATTTCATACTTTCTGAGCACAAGTGGTCTGAATCACAAATGATATTGCAGATGCAATTTAGTCAGGAAACCAGATACTGGAAATCCCACATGCACACTTGCTATACCCTACACATGTTTGCTTCTTCCCCAGCTGCATCCCTCCAGTGCCCCACTGAGTCAGTGCTGGACCTCTGCAGACCCTCATATCTGATTTGCAAGCTCCCATCTGCAGCTGAAACCCCTACTAGTTTCTTAGCATGCAGACAAGGACTTAATTACATTTTTACTTCCTTTATTAATGCAAGGGACACAGTCATTCACTTCCACTGCAACAGCCAAGCCCTCTTCTGTACCAACAGCAGCACCCTGCCTTTGCCTTGTTAGCTGATTTCATTGGTACAGTTGATACATGAGTTGTGTTGTTGGTACAGGGTCATTAATAAAAGTATTAAATAACCCTGATCTCCAGGTTATTCCCAGTTGCCTCATCTAGGAAACCATGTCAACAGAGTCTGCCATCACGTCTCTTTTGCCCAGTGTTTTGTGTGTTTCAGTGTTACAATCCTGGCCCCAGTGCTCTCTCTTGCTTACCAATGATTTTTGGCATGGCACTGAACAACTAATTTACTATTTTTAATATATTTGATCTACAAGGATAAAAGAGGGGAAGAGAGGTGCAAATGAAGGTCAAAGTATAATGGGACTATTCTACATACTCACCTTCATCACCCCTCAGCATGTTTCCAGCAGTGCCATGGCTATCCTCTTATGCTATTTCTTTTCCTTTTGGCTTTTCTGAAGGTAGGGGAGAAGCCTGCGAAGCAAACTGTTGTTTTCCTTTAGTACAGTGGGGTTTGTTTGTTAATCTGATATTGGCTTTCTAGCTTGGATTTTGCAATGTTTTTTAAACACAGGAGTTGCCATGTATTTATGCTAAAGGCAGTCAGGCCAAAGGAACGTGCAAGACTTGGAAAGGGGTAGAAAAGTTTTGCACAGCACCATAATAATGGGATTTTTTTGTTTGTTTGTTTGTTTGTTTGTTCCCTGTCCCTTTCTTTTTCGTTCCTAATGTTTTGCTTGCTTTTTGAACCACTGCCAAGCAGTGCATTGAAATTTTCATGGAAGCATTTATTAGAACCCCATGATGCTGCTCCGGAGGGGTAGCAGCCAGCTGAGACCCTGTCACTCCTCCCTGTGCATCACAGGGAAGTTATCTACACCGAGGTTCATCTGCTGTTTCGTTGCTCAGTTACTCAGCTTCACAGTGTCTTCCCTCATCCTGTCTCCATGTTCACAGTAATCTCTGCAACTTCTATCCATGCCTCTTCACAGAACATTTCTGAGCATGCTGTACAATGCTGGTGGAGGGGCTCTGCTATTTGACTCCCGTCACGTTCGTTTCTGACCTTTGCTTCCTCTCTTTTCATATGTTTGTCCACGTGAGAAGATGCCTCCTTGCCCGTGCAGCTTAACTCTTTTGAGAGCCCCAGGTAAAGGATGTCAAATGTCTTTTTTTTTAATTGCTGTTAAATGAGATCTCCCCTCCCCACACAGAGGGAGTGATGAGCCATCGCTTTCCTTTGCAAAAGCTGCCCATTTTCCCCCTATGTCACACTTACTTAGCCATTTGTTCACTAATTCTTTTCTATAACTAGTTTACCTGGCTTGGCCATCAGGCCTAGTAGTCTGTACATACCTGTCTTTCTTTAGAGTCCCCATTGCTAAAAATTAGTAACAGTGAGGTTTTCCTCAAACTGATTTTTTTTATGCAGTTAATAGTGTTTTTACATATATAACCTGTAAGAGACATGTTCTTTTCTGATTTCTTCATTTGAGTATAACTTCAGGTTTTTAAAGGATACTTTTTAACTTCCAGAAACCTTAACCAAGTTGTTTAGCTATGTGTGAAAGTCTTGGATGAGTAAATTGCAGGATTTAGTGGCTCTTATGTCTATGGTCTTCTCAGAGACATGCTAAAGACTCCAAGAAAATCCATGTTTCATCACTGTCTCTGTGAGTGAGCTTCTCTGTGAATCCTTTTAGATGGAGGTAAAATGGCAAAAATAATTAAGTCTTGTTCTGGCTTTCCTAATTTCTGAGTGGGAAAACTTGGTCCTTGAATCCAGGCAGAAAAGCAGTCACCTCAAACAGGATTTTAGAAGTAATCAGAGTTTAAAAAGATGAAAAATTGGGACTGCCCATCAGGAACTTGGATGGGAGGAAGCATGAGATAAAATTGGATAAATGTAAAATAAGAAAAACATTACAAAGCTTCCCTAGGAATATATTATGGCACACTAGCCAGACATTTATAAAAAAAAACCCCACCAAACCCTACTTTTCTACATGAAGTAAATTAGTTGACCTAATCTGGCTGGATTTCAGGAAAACATTTGTTCGTATATTACTAGGAAAAAAAATAAACTAAGGAAGAGAGCAATTGTTAAATTAACACTTAATATGAATAAGAGCTTGCAAAGTAGTTTGGAATGGAAAGTCTCAAGTTAGAAGAAAGCTGATAGTGGACTTCCTTAAAGAATGATCTCAGACAGATCCTAACTGCCTTCACCTTGGGATGATTATCTGAGGACACAAAGCTGGGGGTACTGTTTGCATGAAGTAGGACTGGAATATTGTATAACAAAGGGCCCAAAAATCATTTTACATTATGAGCTTGACTCAGTACCCTGGAACTCTGCATATACCAAACCTAGGAAAAGTTCTTCAATATGGTATTTTCACTATAAAGACAAATGAAGTGGTCAAGTTTCTTAGCTGTCCCACAGGCACAGAAGCAAAATATATCAAATAAAAGTGCTCTATAAAAATGCTGCAATACAAATTTCATAGGGCAAATCCCAGGGGAAGATTAAAAAGAAACAAAACCAAAACAAGAAAACAAAAGATATTTCTGTTTGTTCAATTAGAGGCAGTGGTAATGTTGCTTAATTTCCAGAAACTGAAAGACCAAAATCCTGTAGATTCTTCTATTTAAAAAAAAAAAAAAAATCCCACTTTTAGATGTTTGTATTCAAGATTGTCACACACCTCTTATACACCCCGTTCCCCCTGCAATTTCACAGGCATCACCTGTAAACTGAAGATTAACCTACAAGATCAATAGAAACAAAATAATGTGACACTAAGTCCATCTCCTCTGTTGATTCTGCAAAAATGTTTCAGAATCTGGTCTCTTGCTCCCAGAACTGTCAAACAAAGCTAGTGCAGGACAGTGAGTCAGAAGTACTGTGCAGCTTTCAGAAGGTTTACCTGAAATAACACACTCTGCTGTGCCTGAGGTAACCCAACACTAGAGACAGCTCTCTGGTGAGCTAAGCTGGCTCACCGGTAACGCCCTGCACCGTATCAGGTGCGTGTGCCAGCTCACGTCCATGGGCGTGCAAAGTGTAGAGATTCCTGGACAAATCTGGACATGACAGGAAATTCAGAGGAAGCCCGTGGCTTGGATGAAACTGATGACACCCTTTTATAAAAAACCTTTTTGACACCCTTGTGACGCAGTACCATTATGATAGTGCAGAGGTCAAGGTCACAGCCTAGGAAAGAAGAACTTTCAGCATCCATAAAGAAAAGTCGAGTTGGGTGTTTCAGTCAGTCCTCAAGGCTTTTGAGATGTTGACAGCAAGTACCTCTAATACAAAAATAAATAAATAAAAATATTAGTTGTTGCATATCTAGCAGGGATAGGAAGGTATTAATGTAACCAGAAGAGGCCCTGGCAACAGCTCCTCTATAGCACTGTGCCTGCTTCTAACCCTGCAGGTTTAAAAAAAACTTACTGGCAGTGGAGGTGCAAAGGAGGACTAGAGGAATAGCCAGGGAAAAGCACCATTCACTTATGACAGGTATGGCACAACCGGGTTGCTTGAACTGAGACTGACCAGGGTTTGGCAGTGACCTAGGAAAGCTCAAGAGGAGCCAGACTGAAATGGCCTTTATACTAGACGAGAGAAACACTCTTTAAAGTGAAGTGCAAGAGCCTGTAGAATGTGAGAGTTTCAGCTGGCCATGATGCACGTTCTCTGAAATCTTTAACCACACAGAGGAACAAAGCCAATCAGCCGGTGATAGGGGCAGCTTCAAGATGGAGCCTGGTGTCCCTGCCTGTTAAGCTGAAGAGTAACATGGCTGCCTGCGATAGAGGATCATGCCCGGCTGCAGAGCAGGTCTTCTCCAGCCCTGCTCACGTGAAGGACAGAGCTGACTATGAAAGCCCTGATTTTCAAAACACGTATCAAATTTACACATTTGTCACCAGCCAGTTTATCAACACCCGCTATCTTATATTCAATAGTGTTACACAAGAGTGTAAATTAACGTGAAGTGCAATCCTCCTAATTATTACAGTTGGTGAACAAATGGGGCCATGCATATGCAAGTATCTAATTAGTCACGTTGTAGTTGCCTGTCTGTGGAAATACCCTTTTTGACTATGAAATCATGCTGCCTGCTTTGGCTTATACAATGATGTGTGTTGCTGTGACTCTTGCATAAGAAGAATTAGTCCTTCTGTTTTAATAATACTGCACCATTCTGCTCAATTCTGAGCCCTTAATCTTGCATCACAGTGAAACACTGTAGTAGCAACACATAATTGTCTATTTTTGCAGTTTTCCATTTTGTAAAACACTAGTTCCTGACCTCTGCTGAATGCGTGCACTGGCCTACCTTGACACAATATTAGATTAGTCTTAACTGAAAAGAGTCCCAGTGTAGCTGCAATAGAAAAAGGAATATGACTTCACCTACTTATGAATTCCAGGTTTCGGTCTTCTTTTCTTAGAAGAATTATCGTTTCACTATGACACATGTGTGGTTTCACAAGTTCTGTTTGTTTTAGACTGAGATGACTTGGCCTTATTAGCTCCTTCTAGACCCTCCAGTTTCGGTGGGGTTCCAAGTGCCTCCCTAGCAGCACTGCAAAAGCAAATCCCCATAAACCACACAAATCCCTGGAAGAGCTGAGGGCAGCCTCCTCCCCTTGCACAGCACTGCCACGGCTGTCCATGGCAGCTCTGCCCAGAGATGGAGAGCAGCACAGCAGCCCGCAGCTTTGGCTTGCTCTCCACGGCTGAAAGGACTCCCGCACCCAGAGCACATTTCCTGCACTTGCTTGATGTTTAAGGGAGCTTACTGATGGGATTTCCAGGGCAACATCATCACTGTGGCCCCTCTGTAATTTACAGAAAATGGGCAATGAAACGGAGATGTAGTTTGGAGAACTGGGCACGATGCAGAGTCGTGTTCTCTGAGCCGGGCAAGATACTTGCCTTTTTGTTCAATTTGTAGGGCTAATGGCTTGTTTCTGAACTATCACTACTTCATTTACATGAGTGTCAGAAAATGGACAGATAAAAAACAAGTTTGTGTCGTTTTAAAAATACTTGGACCTTTTCTCCAGAATACGGTAATTCCTTATCTTATTGCCTATATATAGCAATTCAGATTCTTCCTAATTACTAATTAATTTTATGGTTATTTTTACCTTCTTCCCCCCTCTCCCAACACACAGAAATGTATATACTTATGTACATGCACATACGCATACCTCACCAAAATCATTTCAGCATAAGTAGGAATAACACGAACCAAAAGTTTAGCATCCCTGCTACAGTGAAAGATGACTGCCACCTATGGGTAAGAGCTCATGTTAACATATTTAGATAAAATTTTAATATTACTCTTTTTAGTTAATTCAATTTGTAATTGTCTAGCAGGACACAGTCCTCATTCACTTGCTATATATTTTGTCAGTAACAATCACTGCTCATCCTCTGAAAGCTGGGCATTGAACCCACTGAGGAAAGAATATCAACTTCACGACGAATAAAAAATAGGGTACGACGTTCTTATTTTTCTTGTTCTGAATAAAGACAACATAGAAACACTCTAATTCTCCATGCAAAGAAAAAAAGACTCACTGCTACACAGGTAGGCCCAGCATATCAGATAATGCTGTATTTAATGACTACTACAATTTTAAAGTTTAGCCCTCTCAAGGTTTTAATACTTGCTTGCTGCTTTCTTTTACTAAATACATACAAATAGCTTAGCTATGCAGTCCCATGAAAATGTGTATATAATCAGTATGTCATAGTAATTTTCTTTTAAAAATTTTTCATTTTCTGAGTAAAATGAAAGCTAAGTGGGGGAATGGAGGCAGTAGAAAAATATATGGCTTGATTATGTAAGCCTCAATTTTTCTGATATGCAGCATTTACCTGGAAAACTCAAAAGAAAGTACAGACTGGAAAGCCAAACTTATTGTATCAAAAATACTTTTTTTTTTAATACATCTTTGAGGTACTTAAAAGCAAACAGCCTGACAATTCCGTATATCCGACTACAAAAGAGAAGAACACTCAATTACGGTCGCTATTCTATAGTAAACTGCATCAAAATGGACATCACTATCTGTTTCTCAGAAATACCATATGTAAAAATAGCTGGAAGTCTAGCAAATTAATGCATGTATTTCAGTTGGGGAAAAATATCGTTTTGCTCCGGTAAACAGAAGCTAACTGTGGCCATTATATTTCTCCCTTTCGGGGCCAGGGCACAGTATTTCGGAAGGCAGAGTGATGGAACTTAAAAGACAAAATTATATTAAAAGAAATAGCAACTAATACAAACTAAGAATAAGTCTAATACTAATTTTCTTTAAAATCTCCCCTTCGAAGTAATCTTAGTCCCAGGCCTTCTCATTCGTATTCTACTTTACTAGATATGAAAATCAGCCCATCTGAAAAACCTGAAATCAATATTACACTAGCGCTTACTTCATACTTTTTCACTAATTTTTTTATTTCTAAAACTATGTTATGAACTTACAAAATGCTGTAAAAGCTGTCAGTAAATGTCGCTCAAATATCTGAGGTTTACACATCAACATTTCATGCTTGCTTCCTGACGGCATCGAAACCCTTTGTAATCTTCGTAATTCGGACGCTTGTGCTAAAATCTTTGTGCTTCATAGACAAGATCATCTTGGAGGTAAAGGAAACGCTCCACAGAAATACATAAGTGGTGTATTTTCCTGACATATTTCAGACACTGCAAAAAACAGCATTCTCCAATTTACTTCCTTGTGTCCACTTTGGCTACTGAATCTCACTGTCGACTGTCCATTAACATTTCCCTGTATTTTCAAACCAGTTTAAACTTAAACCACTTAGTCTCCTTGCATGAGAACTTCATATCAGGCAAAAATTGCTCCTTATCATGTTTGATGAATCCAGCTTAAAATAAAATACCAGAACTGCATGAACATCTGCGACAAATTACTTGTTTCAGTCATTCTGCTCCCTCTTATTTAATCTCCCACCGGAGAACAATTTCGTAGGTATACTATTTTACAGTGCAGACCTCCTCCACCAACCCACTGCTTGCAAAAGGAATTTTAAGAAAATATTTGCCATGTGTCATAACAAAATCTGAACAGAATATAGTTGAATCTTTTAAAATAATTACGAGTAAGAAACTGGAAATAAACAAATAAGCTAGTACCTCAAATTTAAAAGAGCAACAAAAAGGTAAAAAAAAAAGATCAGAAATGCGACCGAGGATCCTTAAACTAATAGATCTATTAATGGAATATGAAACAAACCCTCCTTGCCTGGTGACACATCACTGAGTTACTACTTGTATACTTCTACAAGTATAAATGGAGAGCAAAATTTTTCTATATATAGTCAGGATGACAAATGTTGAGATATTTCCATTTCAGAATCTTTAAAACTGAAGCCTTCTTAAAGAACGGGGCACTCAAAGAGACCTACATGATACCGGAAAACCCGGACAGGTTTCTCCCGATTTTTTGCCACCAATGATCTCGGTGTTTCGTAAAGGGAAAAAAAACCCCACAAGTCAGGCAGTGTTCCTAAATCTCTGAAGTGCTTGCTTTTAATTTTATGCCTTTACAAAAAGATGAGTAAAATTCTACTTCCCAAGTAAAGAAATACAGAAGGTTGTATCATAGCTTTAAAAAAATGATTCTTTCTGTTCTATATAGATGTCTCATCAATTTCACTCGAATGCTGCCTATAACACAGATTTTACTTTAAATAATAGTACTTAATGCCTATATGGATTTTTTTGTTACCTAATAGCTTTGCTAGATTGGTCATGGATTTTTTACTGTGCTACGTATTTTTTCAGTACTTAGTTATGTGCCTGCATTTTCCAACAGACGTTCAAAATATTACTGCATTCTGGTCCATTCCACTGTGTTTTGACACTGAAGTGCATTCAGATATTCATAATATAAAATGCTTATAGGCGCACCTAAACAAAAAAACAGATTACCGTGTGATATATTGGAATGAATGGGACATTCTTCTAATGGGGGAAAACCTGTTTGTTCATAATAATTCAACTTAAAGCTGGGAAAAGGAGCAACGCACCCGGAGCCAACTCACTGTAAATTCCAGAAATGCAAAGAGCTTCCAAAAAAGTCTGCAGTTACCTTGTTTTTTAAGTAACCATGCAGAGCTGACAGCTATTAGCAGTAGCAAGGACTTGCATAACGAGGACTTGAAGGAAGGCTTAGTACTATCCATGCCGGAGTGATTTAAAGAGAATGAAGGCACGTATTTCTTTATGATGCATTATGTAACAACACAGAGGGCACTCTGAGGCATTCAAAAAAATACGGGACCCACATTTGATCTTGTACTTGTTATTTATCACACAAATATTTAATAGTGCTTATAGCGTAAGGCTTATGAAACACCTAACATAGGAATGTTATCTGGTACAAATTAGTTTGAAATGTTTCAGATGACATATTTTATGATTCGTACATCTTTAGGAAAATATAATAGGTCCTATAATTCATTTGCTTCAGACTTCTGCAATACATGCAATCTCAGATAAAATAAAATTGTCAAAATCAGTGATAGCTGGACCTTCTGGTTCACATTAGTGTGAAGAGAAAACTGCTGTTGAGCTGACACACTGATAGATTACAAGTTCTGCTGAAGAATAGCTAAAAACGGTGATTCAATCTTGTCGCTACTATATAAGAAGAATAACAGAAGTGGAGATGGTACTCATGATATCATGTCTTTTATCAAAACCCTAAAGGGTTCTGGTGCACCGAACACATTCTCTTCCTGAAAGCTTCTGGCTTTAAAAAATAACTGTGTAAGAAAATGAAACTAAATTGGCCTATTAAAAAACCCAAATAATTTGTGCCCTATATTTATTTAGACATTAATGTAAAGAGCAGATTGTTAAAAGACTATCTTTGGGAGGGAGTTGGGGGGGGGGGGGNATGGAGAGCTAGGAGGATTATGAAACACAAGTAACATGAAGGGCAAATCTGACGGAAAGAGAGGGATAATATTATTCTAATTATTTAAAACTTAGCTAGGTTAGTTCCTTCACTGACTTTAAATCAATACAGCTCCCCTGAAATCAATAAGGCGATACAGATGTATCTAAGACATATCTAGCATGTATGACAATGTAGATCATCATCTGCTGTTAGGACAGTAAGCATAAGCACATCTGTATAATCATCTTTTCTCAACAGCTCCCTAATCCTTAGATATGCAAAAGAGAACTTTTAAAGAGGCACCTTAAGTACTTCTGCTATTCTACCCCTGGTCCTCCGCTGATCTGAAACTTGCGAGGTCATTTTAGGCTGAAGTGAAGTCAGGTTTACACACTGACTTCTGTGCCTCAGTACTTCATACTTCCCTGTGCTGCTGCAAATCACCACGGAAGGCTCAAGATGGAGGGAACAGGGCCTTGGTGGCTTGTGCCTTCCTCCCCCAAACATCACCAAATGCTCCCGGCGCTTATTTCCGATGCATCCAAGGAGTTCTGCAACAACAGAAGGGAAAACAAGGCTTCACAGTCCTCATCCTTCACTCAGAGGAATAACAGGTAAGGAGAAGGAGGAAACCGAAATACAGGGGAGAACGGGGGGAACTATTTCTTATTAGAGGCTCCCCTTTCCCAAACGGAAAGAAACCTTGACACAAATTTCATCGCATTACAAAGATGTAGACAGGCAGACACCTCAGATTTCCAATAACTCGGTGGGTTTGTTCAGGGAAAGATTGAGCATTCATTTGTTTTTTATTTTTACTTTTACTGGGGCCTCTACAGTAAGTATTTGCAGCTTCTCCTGCAATAATTAATGTTTCATGTTGCATAGGAATTTCTTATCTTATAAAAAAAAATAGCTCTCCAACAAAACTGTGACTTAAGCTGTGTTCTTAATTTGAAGAGGGATGGGGGAGAAAAGCAGCAAGGCAGAAAGTTCATCACCCTGCTCTAAAATGTAGGGAGAACCAGAAACTGATATTAAAGAAAATGCCTGAACCCTGCTCTGTGCTTTGCCTACAGTTTTTACACTCGCATTTGCCTTTTGAGTATGCAGGCCGACATCTTTAGGATATTCGGGCAACGTATTAACACGTTGTGGATACGGGAAAGAAGCAAGTCGGAAATATTTGGAGGGTATGAAGCAATAAACAGTAACCAAGCAGAAATGCTCTACGCAATGCTATTACGGCTTGAGAGCAAATAGATTTATGCATTCTCCTTTCAAGCTTGTAAGCTTGGTAGCAAGTGAGATGGGTTAAATTCTCTGAGTTTGGAACGCAATTGGTTTATGGTTGTTCCACAGTGCTACGCAGCTCTCAAACGCAGGAGCTCCTGCGGCAGAAAGTCTGGTTTTAGGGCAGGCCGTGGGGTGGGGGGCTGCGGCACGGCAGGGGGCGAGCCAGGTGATGCTGGCGGGGCAGCGGCGGGGGATGCGGGACCCGCAGGTACCCGGCAGGTACCCGGCCGGCCAGCCCGCCTTACGTAAGGCTTGGCTCTCGCCAGGCTGCATCTCGCCGCCGCGCAGGGGGAGAGGCTATTCCATCCCCCGTGCCGCCCAGTCCCCGGTCCCAGGCCCGGTGTCCGCATCCTCGCGCTTTGGTTTTGCCATTTATTTTTTTTTTTTTCTCTTTCCTTTTCTCCTCTCCGAACAGCACATCCATACACGTAGTGGCGTTTACCTACTCGCTGGCGCCGCGGCTGCCGCGCAGCCCGTGCGGGCGCCCGGCCGGCACCGCGCAGGGTCCCCGGAGCGCTGCCGAGG
>VXBX01007342.1:613768-649194 GCA_013400415.1 Scytalopus superciliaris
CCCGCCCCGTCCCGCCCGGCGGGGCTCCCGCAGCACCCGCAGCACCCGCTCCCCTCCCCGCTAAGTAAGGACGCGGGTCAGTTTCGGGGTGCGGGCAAGGGGCTCGGTGGCTGTGCGAATGCCGCGCCAAACCCGCCCTCGCCGGGAAGGCGAAGGGACATCTCTGCCTTAGAAACAGTCCCGGCACTGTTCGGCGGGAGAGGCGCCCTCGCTGTACTTCGTCTGTGCCCGCTGACGCTGGGCCCCTGGGCTCAGAGGGGCAGCGAGGTGCTGGAGCCAGCCCAGAGAGGGGCAGCGAGGCTGGCGAGGGGTCTGGAGCGAGCCCCGTGAGGGGCGGCTGAGGGAGCTGGGGGGGTTCAGCCTGGGGTGGCCTTAGCACTGTACAGCCACCTGAAAGGAGGCTGCAGACAGGTGGGGGTCGGTCTCCCAGGCAACCACTGACAGGACAAGAGGACATCATCGTAAGCTGCAGCAGGGGAGGTTCAGGTTGGGCAACAGGAGGAATTTCTTCACAGAAAGGGTGACTGGACATTGGAACGGGCTGCCCAGGAAGGTAATGGAATCGCCATCCCTAGACATATTTAAGGAAAGGCTGGACATGGCACTTAGTGCCATGGTCTAGTCGACAGGGTGGTGTTAGGTTGTAGGTTGGACTTCATGATATCAGAGGTCTTTTCCAACCTAATTGTTCTGTGAATTTCATCCCTTGAAGGCACACAGACACCTCTTGGTGGCCCAGGGTTGCCTGAGGTTGCCTCAGCTTTTGATCCTGAGGGACTACCATAGGTGGGAAATCCTGCTCTGATTTAAAGGTGCATATTTGGGTCATGAAGCACACCAACAGTAGCTATAGCCACCTGGCTGATTTGCCTCTTCCGTTTCTGATTCTGGTCATGGCAGGTTCTGTTCTGTGGGTCATGGGGAAGGCTTTTGGATTCGAAAACCTGAGAGATGTTTCTCACCACAAATGTTCTGTTCTCTGTTGTCTCCTCAGCACAGCAATTGCAGGTGGAGCTGAAATGGCGTTAGGTTACAACAGAAGAAGATAAGCAAAGCCAAAATCCAAATGCACTGGTCTGTCTTGGCAGAAAATGTAAACTGTACTGTGCTTCAGTATGCCAGAGACCTGTCCTGGAGCTCGTCTGGTAGCCTAACAACAGCTGAAGAGTGGGATTAAAGGTGAGTTGTTTGACCTGAGGCATGTAATCATCCTGCATGCAGTTTGATGCGCAGTACCCTGATGGTTGCACAGTTCTTTCCCTATCACATAACCCAAACTGATCCATGATGTGACCAAAATGCAGGCATCTTCTTTACACAAAGGTGTGTCACTCACGATGGGAGCACACATAAACATCAGGTAACAGACTGCAAGATTTTCCTCATTTTGCAGATGGGTGTGTGCTGTGACAATAGGTATTTTGGCCTATGTAACACCATGCACTTTGTTTGTCCCAAGATATGTTTTCAGCTATTTGACTCTAGAAGGGCATTTGGAAGTGATTCCCTAAAAGCAATTCTGTGGTATAGTAATCTGAATACACAGGAGGTCACTGAGCACGTTCTTGGTGCCAGGGAAGATTTATCATGAGGAAATTGGGACTGGAAGCCAGGAGCTAAAAAGGCTGCTGAAAACCATAGGATTGAAGTCCTCAACAGCCTCCCAGACAGGACAGTGGGAATAAACAGCCTATGTTGTTTCATGATGGAGCTTCATAAATTCAGGGTTGCAGTTGGTATGAGAGGCCAGGTTTGACCTAGGACTTGACAATTAAAGCTGGAATGGGGAGTTGGTACACCCAAGGAAGAATGAAAAGCCCTTACTGTTAGATGTGAAGAAACTGTCATTGAAACCATGTTTCTTTGCTGTGGCAGGATATGGCAACAGAGGTAGGGGACACCACGGGAAGGCTGGTCATGGAAGTGGCTTCTGCGAGGGTACGGGATGACATAATTTGGCATCTGTGGGGATTGCTTTGTGCACACAGTGTTTCAGAATGTAGCTAGAGTGTAGATAACAACACCTGGTGTTTATCCAAGCTATGCAGCTACTGGCTGGGAAAAGCCAAGAAGGCCAAGGGAACCATGACAAGCTCAGGATGAGAAAGTAAAAATAATTAGATAGGCAATTAGCAATAACAAGACACAGTGAGTTAACTGTTAACCAATTATGATCTGAATAAGGGCGGATGGACTGTGGCTCCAGCCAATTGCTTTGCATATAGAAACGTGTGTATGGTAGTAAAAAAGGTATATATATCAGTAGAAGTTTCGAATAAAGTTGGATTTGAATATGCATCACATTGATGTGTGAAGTTCATTCCCGCTCGTGAGGTCAAGCCCCGGCAGGCATCCTCAAGATCAATCTGATTTTCTTCTAAGGACATTCTTCCACTGAGAGTCAGATGGAAGAATGCAAGAACCCCTTTTAGGAACTGATTCCATGTGCCTTTTCAGTACCCTTGGTATTTCCTTGTTTTCCCTATTTGGGAAACTGCTTGGAGTAAAGATTAACCACACTCAGTGTGTTGTTTATGTATTTGTCCATCAATGCCACACTCCAGATTTTCTGTGAGTTACTGTCAAGGCTCAGGAATAATATTTTTTGTTGTTTTAGATGAACTTTTTCCCCATGGTCCCTGGCTGTTACTTCCAGAGTGACTAGGAAAAGTGTTGCTTTCCTCTAAAATATCAGATCAGGATTACTGAGAGATGAAAAGCTGGGCAGAGGTGTTCATGGTGGTCCTGCTCCTGACTTGTGTATCTTGCACAAATGGTTGGAACTAATCTGACTCAAGAAGAAATTTTTCTCTAACATGGGCTGTTGCTTTGGAGGGGGTGGAAAAGGAAGGGGGAGGCATTCACACCTCTTGGCAAGACGGAATGTGGTTCACTTTGTAAAATTAATTTCAGTGTCTGGGGCAGGAACTGTTGGGATGGACAAAGCCCTGGCCCTAGAGCAGTATATACTTTAGGTTTGTTTGGGGAGATGAAGGGTGTTAATATAAGTGAGTGGAGGATGAATGGATCTTTCTGGACTGCACAGCCATGGCATAAACTTACTGCAACGGAAAGGAATGTGATGAGTTAATATGGTCCATCCCATAATTTTACTACCATAAAGCAAGATCCAATCTCCCCATCTCTTTCCTGGGAAATATCCAAATTATGCAAATAAGGGATGAAATTTTATAACCTCCCCAGGCCTGTCTTCAAGTGCTCTGCTTTCCTTAGCTTAGGACAGTCTTCTGTTGCCTCCAATTAGAAACTCCTTATGTGCAGTTTAACTCCATTACTTATTACCCTGTCCATACAGAGAACACATTTTCCTTCCTTTTCAACACAGGAGTCATGTATTTTGAAGACTATCAGCATTTGTACCTTCAGTCTTCTTTTTTTTTTTTTTTTTTTTATATTAAGGCTAACCAAACTTGTAATATGTTCAATTTTTGATTATCAGTATTTTTTCCTAATTCTCTTCATCCTGGGAGACTACAGTCCCTTATCCTTCCTCACTTAGTCCTACACATCTGCTTAAGAAAGGTCTGGAGAAACAAGTCTGATAGTTATGTCAACATTTCCTCATAGTCTGATTTTTTCTTTTTATTTTTTTTTCTCCTAAACAACTGTGGTGAATGAACAAAATTAATGGCAGGTGAAATTTGCAGCCTCTGGGAAAGGAGCACACACTGCAGGGGAAGATGGATGGTGCTGAAGTGGTGACATCAGCTCTAAAGAGAAAGATAGGGACAGCTGGGTGCAGCTCCATTGAAAAGGAAAATAAAAAACCCTTAAATTTTAGGATGCTTAAGGAAAGAGCATGTTGAATAATGATCAATAAAATATTACTGTAAATGGTACTCACTGGAAATTATGCTGTGTAGCAGCACCTCAGGTTCAGAGTTTTACAGGGTGTACATGGATTGCTCTTAAAGCTGGATGAACCGAGGCATAGAGAAACTAGGAAGTGTGTGAGTAACCGAAGCTCAGACCAACGCAGAACTCCTCTGGAAATCTGCCTCCAGTCTCAACACTGCTTCATCCTGGCCAGTCTTTAGAAATCATTCCTTCTTCAGACTAATGATATGTAATACCCTCATTTTTTCCAGTTAAGAACACATTTTGCACAAGGGTCTATAACACTGCATAGGATTGAGCTGAATTCAGGCTACAAGATGGGGTCACTGCAGTCCTCTGATTTAAAATATCACTGATAAAAATCTTCTTTTAAATATTCTGGTCAGGACTAGTGAAGCTTTTCAATTTTTAAATGTGTTTTGTGTGGAAAATCCCTCTGTTAAATAATTAGCAAGTGCTCTGAGCATTACTGCATATTTTATATTTCATCTGGCTGGAAGAAATGGACAGTTCTGTTGCTATAGATTAACCACAATTTATTTTGTAATACTCTGGCTGCTGGAAGAGAGAGACTTCTTAGTTTACTTCCTTCACATCCGATTATTCAAAGAATGGGGCTGAACAGAAGAAGGGTTTAACCATAACTTTTCTATTCCCAGTCCCAGCAGACATTTGAGTTCACAAAGGAAAAAAAAAATCTGCACAGGCTGAAAATGTGAAAACCAGAGACTGAGGGATTCAACAGTACACAGGATTGCAGGGCTGGATCTTATTTCCTTGGCAGACATGGGCTATGATGGTTTGTTTATTTTACCTTTGACATAGCCTTATTCCACATTTCAGTGTAATTTTTTTCTCAGGCAGCAAAAAAAAAAAAAAAAATCATTGCTGCAGCTGCTGTTGCATGAATTAATCTTAGGTACCAATGGACACTAATTGTGTTTAAAATTAAGAATTTGCCATGAAAACCTGTTCAGATTTAGCCTTTTCCTCACAGAAATGAAGTTGCAAATTATTTTTTTTATGGAATTAAGGACAAGATCACCTTTTAATTCATTTTGATGATCAGATCTGTGTTCCTTAGGCTCTTTGAACAGAAGTGTGGCCCTGGCTCTCCTGTGGGCATTTCTGTACATCTCAGGGCACTTAGTCTACACCAGAAAGCAACACAGCATGGTAGCTGTCACATCTGTTTTCCTAGAAAGTTATTTGGTCCTGTTTTCAAGGCAAACTGAATTCTGAGATGGGTTTGTATTCCTAGCACTTCAACTGGCAGCACTATTCCTGAAGGAAAAAAAAATGCTTCGATCTTCATGTGTGTTGGACCTAACAGCCCTCCTGACAGTCAGTGGGAGGCTTTAGCATGCCAAAAAAATGCAGGCTTGGGCTCCTCAGCCTGAAGAAATTTCCCTGGATTACAGAATCCAGACAAATGTTGATTAACCAAATGCGCCTACAACGCACAAAAGTTCTCTAGGAGTATAAGCTAACTTCCCGGTTTTCTCCTCTGGTAGTAGGAGTTCAGATGCCTAAGCAGTTGTCTTCTTAATTTCACAGCCCTTGCTTAAGTGGCTGTTGCAGTTTGCTTTCTAAGCTGTGTTATGCAGAAAGCCATTACCTGCACGTACTGTCTCTGCGTGCACTGGGGCTCGCTCAGTCAGATGTCTTGCCCGCATCGGTTTCTTCTACAGCATTGCCTGTTCAGCACTTGCAACAAGCATCCTGTGAAGCCCTTAGAAAAGTCTCTACCAGCCTGCCAGAGACAAATGCCTAGGATGCTGATGACCATCAGGGAGCATAAAGAGGATGGTTGCAGTGGTACGTGGTGATCTGTTAAGGGCCGGATCCCTAGTGAGGCCAACAAAGGATTGCAGGGAAAAAATACAGGGCTGGAATAAAACCAATTCTCCATTCTGGCAATCAGACTGGGGAAATGCGTGTTTCCTTGCAGCCCTGCTGCGGCTTGCGAAAGCTCTCCCATCTCCAAAACACTGCCAAGACTGATGCCAATGAAAATAACACGCAGAAACATTTTTAACATTTATGCCACTCATTTGCAATTCAAGTATGGGGGACTGCTTGTGTGCTGAAATGCAGGGAAGCAGAATAGAACAGACCAATCTGTTTATGAAGACTGGAGGGGTTATTTACCATCACTGAGATTGAGGCTTTTTTTTTTTTTTAATGTTATTGATCAGTATTTCTAAAATGCCATTGAAAGGTAGCTTTCCTGTTGTGATAAAGCTGAATGACTACCATCTTAGTACTTTCTTAGTAGTTTGGGACCACATATCAAAAGGCAGGTGACACCAAAGAAGGCTGTAAGAATGTGTTCAAAATAGCATTAGGAGAAATTTTATGTAGTATTTCCTAGGTAAAATGTTCCTACGGCAGTGTAAAATTTGACTTTATTCTTTCATTAAACTTACCTATGTGTATGCAACAAAGTCTGGGGTTTTTTAAGTGCTGGCTTGTTTGGGCAACTACTCTTAGGTTTGGGATGAAGTATAGCATGATGTGATATCATGTCAGTAGGCAATATTAGTCTCTGCATAATTTTCCATAAAGGGCAGGGAACTTGAGAGGAATGTCCTTTTACAATCCTCTGTAATGGAGGGGGAAGCTTGCCAGCTGAATTGCCCAGTTTGTGGATTATTTTTGTTTTTAAAAGTTATCTATCACATTTCGATGCTGTCTTTCTTCTCCTCACAATTCCAAAAACCAGACTATTCAATAGCTAGCATAAAATTTAAGTCCAGAGATGACTCTTACAGTAAATACCAGCTTGACATTTAATATAAATTCTTGCCTAAAATATCTGCAATAAAGCTTAGATCCTATAGGTATGCATATGTATGTATTGGTACTAGAGGATGATCTAGGTGGGGGTTAAGCACCATGTTCCAAAAAAGCAAGTCCATGTAAACCACTCATCACCTCTTCATCATCTGAGCATATGCAGACACCTACCATTTTTGTGACACTGTTTTAATCCTGTGTGGAATGGCCTCATGAAGACAGCTGCATCTTTAGCATACGTGGAAGCTTACTGAGCTCAGTACAGAGCTATTTCCAGTCAAGAATGCATAACAGCAGAGATGGTTATTGTCCACCCCTCTTTTAATGGCCAGCTAATTAGGATAGAGGACTTGCTGAGGAAATCAGACTTTCAGCACCCTCAGACAACAATTCCTACTTACTAGATGACAGATCTCACCTCAGTGGCATGAGTGGAATAATGACACATACTCTTCCATGGTTTTCAGAGTTGATTTATACCCTCTGCCATGCTTGCATAGGACTGTTTTCTTTTCTATAACCACTTAAAATGCTATGCTCCTCTGGTTTCTGTGGATTTCGTGGTTTGTAGAATGGAAAGGGATCATTTTAACACTAGAATTGAAATCATGCCTGACTCCTGAGTAGACAGAGAAAAATATCTCTAGTGCTATTTCCTTAGGTCTTTAATTTCTAAGATAAAAAATGTACATCTTTGCTCTGGTACACATAGTCTGTACCTCAACTTCTCTTGCATCCTTTGAATAATTATTCTGTCAAGAGTTGTAAGTCACACGGTGCTTTTCAATTCATGTAATTCAGCATTCAGGAAAAGTGCATATCAAATTTAAGGACTGAACTGGAATCATCAGCCATTCACAAGGCAACACTGGCAAGAAGGAGCACTCACAGCTTCTTGTCCTGATCAATACAGAACACCAGGCAGCTACTGGGTTAACTTGTTCCAACTCAGGGCAGAAGCCCCTGGAGTTAATCCAGCGGTACTTAACGGTGTCCATGTGTTTGACTGGTGTCTTGTTCTGATTTTGTTTTTCCAAGGGAATCATAACTCATTTGCACAATCCCTAGTCCATAATGAATGTACATACCGGGATTTGTAACAGATAAATTAAAGGAGATGTGCTCATGAGACAGTAAAGCACGCAGTAGTACAAAGGATAAAGAATACCCTTTTCATTCTGATAAGAATGACCACTTAGAGGAGGATCTAATTTTAATTTCTAAGTTATCCAAATACCCACATCAAAAAAGGAAAACAAAGAGAAAACAGGTCATCATGGGCAGACAGGAATCACAAGTGCTTTAGTATCTTGCTTTTGTACCTTGCATTCAGTAGCTGGTAGGTTACATACACCACCAAAGTACACAGGATTTATAAAGATGTCATTGAAGAATGTCACAATGTAGGCTATAGGAGACAGCCTACTGGTCCCACCTAATCATTTGCTTGAATCTTATATGACTTTTTTTCAGGGTAAAAAAACCAAGTACTGTTAAGCAAGTAGCAAGTCAGCTGCTGCTCAGAAAAAGGGGTACAACTCTGTATGGCAACCTTAAAAACTGAGAGCCAAGAAGTTGTGATCTGCTGCAGAAAGCTGAGGGCACACAGTCTTCAGATTAATTTAGGTGAATTTAATTTATCAGTAAATCAGCTATGATAAGATGTTGGAGTGAGATAACCAGGTTGTAGGTGTGGGTGGGAATAATATTCAGAGCAAAACAAGCTGGTTGGGTATGTGAAGAAGTGTGTTGCTGGAAAATCCTGTGAGACACCATACTAGCAGCAGTATCATATATAAACTTGTGTCACATGCTGTTGATCAGTCAGAATTCAAATGCTGAAGAGACTGAGCTGTAGCAGAGATTCTGGCTTTGTGTGATTGTCCAACAACCCAGTGCAGAACACTTGGTAGCATCTTGACATCTACTTTCTGCTTGTGACTACATAGTGCTGTTTCATGGCAATTTTGGGGTTATGTGAAGGACTCTGGAGAAAGGAGCCTGACTGGCATACAGGATTGAAATAGACACAGCAACTGCTGGAAGATGCAAAAGGATTCATAGGGGAGAAGAAGAGTAAAGGGCAACAGAGAAGCAGAAGTGAATAAGCACAGAGTGCAAAGATGGAACAGAGGTGTGCCATTATGGTATAGTTTAAGACCCTACCTAGGGATGCAAGGACCTGTGGGAAGCTGAAGAGTGCATCAGTGTTCTTTGCTTAGCATGGCAGACCTGCTTAATTATTTTATCTGTGGTATTTCTAGAATAGAAGTAATGTGCAACCTACACAGCAACATGGAGACAAGCAGTAAAGGCAGTTCAGCTGCAGATGCTGATGCCTGAGGTCCCTCATAATCCAGTATGTAGCCAGCAGGAGAGGATGAAGCATAGTAAAGGAGAGGAGAGCCGTAGTGCACTGGGCTAACAGCTGTCAAACAATAGTTTTCTTGGAGTTAGCTTGGATTAAAGCTCTTCAGACCTATTTGCCTGGGGCAAGCCTCCAGGCTGGAATGCTGTTAGGAATTTGCAGCTTAAAGCTCCTTGGCAGCAGTTGCCATTTTTCAGCATTTGTGGCAGTGGAGCAGGTTCCTGGGAATGGTAAGGGAAATCTCAGAAGGTGTCTGTGAGGCGCCTGGGAGATGCGTGTAGGGATGGGGAAGGAATCTGGCAGAAGTCAGCAGGGTGTCATGGGTCTGTGGCAGACCTGGCAAGGAGGGGGAGGCTGTACTCACTTTCTTTCCCTTCTCTCAACCTGTCCACATCTTTTTCTCCCCAGGGGTGGCTCCTCATGTTCTTGGGAGTTTGCAACCTTTTTCCAAAGCCCACAACTGTCTCCTTCACACCTTATGGCTGTCCTTAGGTCAATTCTACCTAGTAAAAACCCTGCTCATGGCTTTGCTGTAGCCTGCTGAAAAGAAGAGGATGCTGGTGAGGCTCCTTGTTACCGAGCAAAGAGGGGCAGAAGGTAGGTGACAATTATTTAGGCCAGAACAGCAAGTTCTGTCTCTCAAGTCACAGGCAAAGTCCCTTACAGTCTTCAGCTGCCCCTAGTGGGCTGATGTCGCTTGAATAGTCACACTGATGCCAGAAGCCTGCACTTCAGTCGTTGTTATGTGCTATGTAATTGTCAGGGCTGTATCTTTTGGTAGGTAAAGCAAAATCAGGCAAGCGTTATTAGGAAAACACGATTGGTAGAAGTAGCAGAACTAACCTAAGACAAGAACACTTGCCCAGTGACTTGTTATACCTGTCATCAAGCAATGCTTTAGGACAGACCACCAACCAGTAAAGATCACCCAAGCTGAATTGTGGTCTCTACCTCATAAAACTCACCTACCTGAATCTGAAGGGCAGTAACAGAGCTCTGCCTTCAGGGACATCTGGGACCAAGCTTGTGTAGCTGGAACCAGCACAGTTAATGCTACACTTCCGAATTACTGACAATTGCTGGTCCTGTCAGCAAGGAAAGGGGAAGTAGAGAAAGCCACTCTTCTGTAACTTTTTAGTGTCCTTTGCATTATTAATCATTCTTTAACAGAGGTAATGAATAGCCACACTCCTTCCCACAAATCCAATTATTGCGTGATAATTAATGTGTGCATTTAGCCCATCCTGACCTAAACCACAAAATGCTGAAGTCTGTCATGTCAGTTCAAGACTGCCTTGTAGGTTTCTAAACCAGGATGAATTAATGGTAGGTAATTCTTGCACACTCTCTCCAAACTCCCCTCCCAGTTTCTACCCTTTCTTTTTAAAGTCTGGTTCCTGATGCAGTGATGGTCAGGTAGCACTGGCTACTGGATACATCAGGATCATAGCTCAGTGGAAAGAGACCTAATGGACACACTAGCCTCTTTTGTCTCAACACCTTTGGGTGTATAGAGAGGTTACAGTTGTGCAGCTTTGCATCTAGTTTAAATGACCAACATTCAGTTGCTAACCGAATGTGCATGGATGGAATAAAACATTTCCCTCTTCATCCCAGATCTGTTTTCTGTCCAAACTAGAGTCTTGGCCAGTTGACCTATCCACCTCATTGATAATGTCCTCTGTCTCCTAGCATAAATAAACAGCTGTATGTGTTTCTTGGAAGTTATCCTGACTTAGATGACTAATCATCTCTTCATTCACATATTACCTTTAGTCTTCTTGGGGTCCTCATATCCATGCAGTGTGTAAAACTGGATGATTCTTCCCCTAAGTTATCCCTAAAATAGCTCAATCTTCTTGAAAAATTGAAACTTTTCTCATCCTATATCTTTATTAATGAAAGATCAGTTTCAGTGGTTGGAGACACTCTTTGTTCTCTCTCCTGGTTTTCAAGGAAGCTCATTCCTATTTTTGCTTAGATGATTCTTCCATACTACTTTGTCTGAGTTTCAACTTACCCTTCAAAATGCTTCCTTCCTCACGAGTCTTGAAGTCTGAATAGTCCTTTACAAACATGTAAGGCAGGCCATTTTAAATGGTATCCTTTCAGTCACTCTCCAAAACTATCTGTCAGGATAGGCTTATCATGGCTGGAGTTTAGTTGTAGGTGTTCTGGGATTTACACTCATTATAGTAGCCACACCTTCATATATACCATCTCTTTCTCCCTCTGCATCTACCTTTGCCCTAATAATTAAAATGCAAAATCTTTGTGACCAAGAACATTGTCATACTGCTCTGTACTTAGAGTAATTTCTATTACAATTGTCTTATCATTCATGACTGGAATTCCTAGGTGTTACAGAAATGCTAATTTATTTTTTTTTATTTTGTTCTATTCATGTATTCATTTAAAAATACCATGTGGTTTTAGGGAGTACTTTAGGTGATTTTAGTGGAATATTCCTGAGAGTAAATGCAAAATGTCAGTGATTCAGAATTGTATCCACAAAATGGTTTATCCATTGCTCAAATTGCCATGGAGTCGTTCTTCTTACCTTGTCTGTAAAATCAATATTCAGCACTTTTAGTGTTTATCTGGACCCACACTACAAGACCATAAACTGGATCAACCGTCACTACAAGAATGCTGTGATATTAGGACAGAGCAGTTTCAAAACCTCAGCAACTGTGTATTCTTCTAGATACTTAAAGTAATAGATTTTCTAAGCTGTATAATCTCACCAGATTCTTAAAGGACACCATCTGTCTGTACCATCACAAAAGTCCAAGTATGCTCTCCCCCTCCCAAAAAATGCAAGTTGTTATTGAATCATAACTGTTGAATGTGTTTTCACAATTTAAGAAATTTAACAAGGTATTTGAAGATGAAAGTGCGCTAACAAAACTGAGAAAGCAGATTATGGGACTTTTCCTCCCTAGATCTGATGGGAATGTGGAATTTGAGCAATGTTTGTTCTTTGTTCCCCCAATTCAGGAACACCATTCTTCCTGCACTAAGGACAAAAATCATAACACAGATCTCTGGATGTACCGTGGGAATAACAGGGCGGGATACAGAAATTAAATATTTACTTCGGACCATGTCCCGCTCCGTTTAATGCTTTCCCAAATTAAGAACAGTAGATCTGATGAGCTTTCTCATGAACCTTCTTTCTATTGAACTATGACTTTTGAGTATTCTGCAAGCCCAAAGGACACAGCCCAAGGGTGGGCAGCTGTGCTGCATCAGGGCCTTATACTGACATTCCTAATAGATGAGAAAAGATCTCAGTGTGTAGAGGAATCTGAGGCTCCATTAAAACCTGTGTGTTACTGCACATTTAAGATGATTTACAGCACTCCATCACCTGGCTGGGGTAAGCTATAGCCCACCCATGTAAGGGCTTGTTTTGCCAATGAAAACCCCTTGTATTCTTATGTACTCCCATTATTGTTCATGAAAGAAATTTTGTTAGTGTACTCAAAAGTATACCCTCTCTGCAAGAATCACTCACATTTCTGTTTATGTCATTTAGAAGTATAACTGTTTGCATACATGATGTAAAGGTTTATATATACACCTATAAGAAGAAGAAATGAAAGATGATCTGATATATATACAGATGGTCCTAATGAAGAGCCCCTTTGTAGGCAGGTGGGAAGAATAGCATTTCTTTTTATAATTGAAATCACAGAAACATTTACAAAGACTTCTGCTTCAATGCCTGTTCTCTGTGTCCATACAATCACTGAAAGCTCTGCTAAGATGAGTTTCAGTTCTAGTTCTGGATTTCAGGGAGATGCAGAGAAAAAAAATTCCCATTCAAAAGGTCTCATTGGATCTTGCTTGGACTGGTAGTTGAATGGGCAGAGTTTCCACTTGTCTCAGCTCCTCAATAAGTGTATTTCTTTAGTACCCATGATGGCAAAAGGAGCCATTCTCTATGTCCTGTTGCTGGTCAGAGGCTTCTTACACTCTTAGAGACCACCACTCCATCTCCTTTCCCAACAGTATCATTAAATCTTATGCTGGCATGGGTTTTTGTGGAAATCCCTCATGCACATAAATGAGTAAAAAGCTAATGACAGCAAACTGCCTCAGGCTGAAGTATCAGGATGCAGTTTCACAATTAGCCTAGGCTGGCCTCAGTCTGTTTTACTGTATCCTTCCCCTATGCCCCACACCTGCCAGCAGCAGAACTGGTTCTACAGTTACATACAGATGGATCAGCCAGCCTATTTGGCAAAACCACATGATTTGCAGATGGGATAGTGTTTGTTTTCCACTTAGGCAGGTCTCTTCCCTGACTTCACAGCCCCATGAAAGCCAGTACCAATACTCAGCAAGGGGGTAGGGGCAGGACAGGAAAGGCATGTGTCATGGGGGGCAGGACATAAGGTTGTCCATATCTATAGCAGCAAAGCAGATGACTTAAGTTGTTAAAATCTCTCACTGAAAAACCTCTTAGAACAGAATGATAAAATTGAATTGTGGAAATTGCCAGGATTTGACAGTATCTCTTCTTGAATTCCAGCAGAGATAAAATATAAAATTGCTGTGTTACTTGTTGTGGTGTGCCACTTGAATTTGCCTGGGTAACAGACGCATCGAAGATAGAGGCTTTGGGATACTTTGGGTAAGCATAAGCCAGTATGTCTGATTTCTGTACCAAGAAAATAAACTAAAGCTGTAACCAAAACTAGAACTAGTGCATACAGTAAGTGGCTAGAATAAGAAGAGTCAATATAGCTTTATCAGAGGAAAGCTGTACTTCAAAAATCTATTAGAGTCCTTTATGATGAGCGTACGAAAGCAAACAAGAAGCTGAAAGGGGTCCAGTTTGGTTTTCAAAACACTTTTGACCAGGCCCCTCAATAAAGGCTCATAAAAAATTAAGTTTTTGATGAGAAAAGAGGCAAAATCTGTGGCTCAGTAACTGTTTAAAAGCTGTGCAGCAGTGAACAAAAACACAACTGTTTTCACAACAAAGATTTGTTACAATTTCACTATTATTGGTCTTTTATTACTAATGCTGAAAAGGTGAAGAATACGGTACAGTGATGAAGTTTACTGGTGGCACTAAGTTCTTGGGGATACTAAAATCAAAAGCCAGCTGCAAAGTGTTGCAGAAGGACACCAGGAACTGCTGAATGAGAAAAAGCTAGCAAAATTAGGTTAACTTAAACAGATCCTAACTTTTCCATATAGGCCAATGTCTTCTGAACATCACTACCATTCAAGAAAGATGCCATGGAATCATTTTAACCAGTTTGATTAAAATAGTCACAGTTCAAAGATAAACCACAAGGAAAGAAACTGAGATTACAGAAGAAAACATTGGTATAGCAGTCTACTTTTCTTTATCTCCTGTTTCTCTAAGTTACAAGGAGGAGCAAGAGGAATGATCAAAGTTATGAAACCTTTCTATCTGAGGAGATAGTAAATGAAAAGTAAACAGGCTGAGATGTTTCTATTTGGAGAAAGGGTAACTGAGGGGATACTACAAGAGAAATCTATAAAATGGTGACTGGTATTAGGGCAGATAGGGAGCAATCACGTACAGCTTCTCACAGGAAGAGAATTGAATGGGAGTCTACAAAATTCTAGTTTGGCAGGTTCAAAACACAAGAAAGTAATTTTTCCCATAATGTTGAATTGAATGTAGAATTTTTATATTTTTTTATATTTTTATGGTAAGTAAAATGGGAATGGGTTAAAAAAGGAATCAGAGTAATCTTAGAGACAAGCCTACTGAAGACTATTATGTAGTGGTCTAGAAATCTTCAGCGTGGAATTATTGGGAGCTACAGGATATGCCCTGGAAAGAATCAATCTGTATGTCTAATGAGCTTTTCATAAGCACCCACAACTGGCCACTGCCGGGAAGAGGGGACAAAAGACCCTGAGCTACAAAGACCTTTGGTAGTTGGTCTGGCCAACTACAGACATTTTAATTTCTACTTTCCAAAGAGAGTAAATTACTTTAATGAGGCTTCTAGTATCAACCACATAATTTGAGGTTAGCACTGGTAAGAGATATTTTAGATGTTACATCCAACTTGATATTGCTTTGATTAACAGCTATGAAATATCCAAAGGGCATTATTTGGCATCATTCAAGTGGCATTGGTCTTATGCCATGAATGCAACAAGCCTATGTATGAGACCAGAGCTCTTTTTCCTGGTAAACACCATGCCATATGTTTTTATCAGGCACTAATTTGGGGGAGAATTAATCTTTAGAAAGTTATTACATTAGAGTGTCCTAGTTATGTCAAACTATAGAGCTGGGGGCTTCTTCATTTATACAAATATTGCTAAACATTTAATTTCAGGTTCTCAGTCTGGTGAATAATAAAAAATGACTACCCACCAAACTTGTACAGTTAAATGGAGACTTTATTTTTGGCAGCTCATCGGAGAGGGATTAATATTACTGTAATGGCTTTGTTTCTCAGCAATGTCTCCTTAAGAACAGCTTCCTCTGAACACATATTTCTATTTTATTGAGAAAAGGAAATACGGTATTAGAAATCAATGTTTTTAAAGGGTAATTTAAAGAAATCTAATCTTGGCAGATGCTGAAATATTTTCAATGTAGAACAAATAGTATTTCTGTCATCCAGTCGGCTTTTTAAAATTAGACCATTACTCCTTGATAAGTTAATTACAAAAGAGAAGGAGTCTCAACCAATCTAAAAAAGCGTATTAATGAAAGTATAGAGCACATGTCTAAAATCTGCTTTTACTGATTTATGGGTAAAATTTTACTTTTTATATGAAAAACCTTGTCTCCAATGTCTTAAATCATAGGGAAAAATGCTCAATTTTTCATCCTATCACAACTAATTTTTTACATTGGTACACTGATGGACTATTGTTTATTTGTGCTACCATCCATTATAAACAGTGACAGCATCATAATTGAAAATATTTAAAATATGGTGCATTTAGATAATTCTTTACTTCGGTATAAATATGACTACACAAGAAATGCTGCTACTGGAAATTGCTAGGATGAGCTACCTAAATGGAATTATTGCTCAGCAGGCCATATTCCTCTGGGGGTAGGAAATTAAAACTATCAGAAATTCCTTTGAAATGCAAAAAGATAGAAATGGAAGGAACATTTTTTTGTTGTGTCTGAGGCCTGGTCATCTTTAGTCAAATCACTGTGCTCCAGGGCAGATGCCCAGTATCACAGGCTGCAGAAGTTCCTCACTGCTCAGACACTTAGGCTCCATGCAGACATGAGAAGCATGGAGTATGTTGCAGCCACAAGTTGAATTGTCTCCAGGTCCACCAGCTGAATCCTGGTCTCACTAAAATCCCTGGCAAGTCTTTCAGCTCAGCAGAGTCACAGTGTCACCCCAAGGATTTTGGGTGAAAGCAAGTAAAACTCACCAAAAAATTTGCTCTTGGTGATTACCTTTGTAATATCTGCCCGCAGATATCTCTGTGCTGCACAGCTGCATTTGTGGTTCTTGCAGTAAGAACCCGCCAAAGGTGCTTAGTGGGAATCCTTCCTGGTTAGTCGTGGCAAGTATCAGTCTAACAATTTAACAATACGAATAGTGGCAAGCCAAAACCCAGACTAAATGCCCTGCCTTCTGAGTAGCTTCCTAGTATAGAAATTGAGCCACAGAGCCAACTGGTTTGGCAATCTCTTTGGGAACCTGTCACTTAGTGGTGTGTGCGGAGTGGTAAACCCACTTCAACTAAAATCCCATTTAGCCTCAAATTGGAAAAAAATATAATGGAATACAAAAAGTTTTAAACCTTACTAAAAATATCAACATATATCTTTCTTACCCCAAAATGTTGCTGTCCTAAAGTGGACAGGCAGATTTAGTCTTTCCAGGAACTGTACATTTTCATAGAATTTCACAGAACCAGCCAACTGCAGAAAAATGGCAGACAGCAAATCTGGGTTATGGGGGATGTTGTTTCTGTGAAGCTGTAGGGTATCCAAAAAGGCTAAATCAGGTTGTCCCCTTTAGGATTGAAACATTTTTTGGGGAAGAAAATATATATTCTATTATAAATATATTGAACAGAACTGGCCCTAGAATTGAAGCTGGAGGCACACTGCTGGTGACTGGTCACCTGCAAGATGTAGCCCCATTAACTGCAACCCTTAGACTGTTGGACATCAGGTAAAATCAAAAGAAATTTTAAGGAAGAAGTGTTTGCAGAAGATTTCTATACTTCAACTACAGGAGAAAAAAAAAGAAAAAGCATGGGATACAGCAAACCTGCCCAACTTTCAGTATATACTGTCCAATGCTAATTTTAAGAACACTGAACCTTTGAAAAACAGGTAGTTTTTCAATTACATGTGAAGTCTCCTTTATACAAGGCCTTCCATGTTACTCACCACATCAATAGTATCTCAGAGATAACAACCACCTATAAATTGCAATATGGCTCATCTTCTTAAATATGGAGGGAAATTTAGGCAGACACTAGGCCTTTGGCTACACACCTCCATCCCCTCCTTTTGATGAACAGCAGTACACCTACTACTGAAAAGTTTGTAACTTTATACTGTTACATCAGAATAACCCAAGGACACAATTACCTCCATTATCAGAAAGCCTACAAGCACATTGTCGAGCATCATTTCCAGATGCTTAGCCACATCTCAGTGGACACTGTAATAGGGAGCTAAGACTGGCCAGTCTGACCATTTCTTTAAAAGTTTTATAGCAGGTAAACATCTTTTACCATGTATACCTGCAATTATGAAGGTAATTAAGTAGCACATTTCAGGTGACCCCCCCAGAGCCCCTTAAATCAAATCCCTGAGCCTCACAACCTTATTGTAATTAGCTGTCTGTCTTAGGTTGTTGTTTTGTTTTGTTTATTGCATCTACCTTGTGTCCTACGGATGACAAACCATAATTTGACAGAAAATACTTTAAATGGTTTATTACTGAGAGGGCTTATTTTCATTTTTCCCAGACCACACGTTTTTTCTTTCCTTGTCTTTTAATTACAAGCAGTAAGACACAAAGTAATGATGTTTGCCCTTTCTATTTAGAGGGGTGACTTGTCTGATGATGTTTGTTTTATCCTCACCTTACAAAGTGACACAGTTTAAAGACCCTTAAGGACAGGCATGTTAGCTCTGCAGTTTTGATTTGGGATTGTTCCAGGTCAGACCATTTTCCAAATACCACTAATTACCACTGTGGAACAGTTTGCATTTTTATATAAATGAACTCCTTTTCTTTAAGTGTGAACTTCTAATTTCCACAATGTAAAAAAGGAAGTCATAAGTTCTATATGAAAAATAAATATAAGCTGCATTGAAAATTGGACTAGTTATTCATTAGTTCACATTACCATGCATTAGGGAAGTTACTTGAGAGCATGGCAACAGCATTTTGAGCCCAGGTTCCAGTTCTGTCCCTTGCTTGTGGCTTTTCAGCAGCAGTTTCGTGAGTTGCTTCAATGTGCAAGGTCAAGTGGGGAGTGTCACCAAAGACCCGTATTAGGGACTGTGCCTGGCCTGGGAGAACGTGGTCTGCCCAAGCAAAGTCCATTATCAGGGACTGCATATGACTCCTCTATTTATCATAGTTATTAATGTACCAGCTCAAAAGGTCAAGTGACTCACATGAGATTCTTAGTTTTCATTTGAGGAGGAAAGTGTGCCTTGTGCTTCTGGAGAAAAGATGAAATATACAAAGGCTTAAGAAGTAGAAGAATACTTTAAAAATCATTAAATCACACAATAAACATGAAGAATTTTTGATTTGATGTTATGATCTGGGGGATGAATTCATGATTTTTGAATCAGGGATGGGAAAGATAAGGATGGATGATAGAAAGAGGGGTGGAGCAATCTCCTAAAATACTGATTATTTGAAGAGCTCTAGTCACATGTTTAAAACTTGAGAAGATCTTTTATTATCTGTTGCTTGCAAAATAAAATGATGACAAATCCATGCAGTGTTGTAGACTACAATCTTTCTGGCTGTTATCTCACTTTAGTCCATCAGAATTTTGGCTAACCAATAACTTAACACCTGTTATTGCAAATTAGATCCACAAAAGCCAGATCTGCCCACAAACACAGAATTTCTGTTCCACAAGGGCCTCAAGACATGCTTCAGTGCTGGTGACTCCCATCAATCAATTAAATATGTTTATTTTAAAAATTAAACCAGGTTTTAAGTGAAATACAGTAGGGTTCTGCTGGTTACAGTTTGCTGTGTGATGTGTAGTGGCTAGCAATGGCCAGGCCTGAAATGCCTGAAATGGTTAGTGCTTGTTCCAGAGAGTGAAAAGCTGGAACAAAACGTAAGATAGTTTAGCAAGCTTCCAACTGCTACAAAGAATATGCAGTAAGAGCTAATACAAAGGAAAAAGGTTAGGTTGAAGAACTCAGCTGAGTGTGAGAACTCTTTGGGTAAGATTTTCCACTTGCCCCAACTCCAGCTTTTTGCAAGTGCAAAGTCTCTTGGTAGATGTCTCTAACTAGCCTTCCAGCATAAGCATTCCTCTTGCACCTCTGAATCTCCTGTCAGGGGTTCCACACAGGTTTGGTGATGGAAATACGGGGTAGAAGTCATGGTATCTTGCACAGTGAAGTGGGGGAGGAATGGCTCTGATGCCTGCATTGCCTGCCATTACCCAGGACATCTCCATCTGCCAGGTGTTGCTGGAGGAAGGTTCCAGTCCTCATGTTCAACTAAATGAAGGTGGCACAGTGAATAATCAGAAATGCAGTTGCATGCCCCTCTTCTGGCTTGGAGTTGTTGTACTGGCCTTCAACAGATGGGATGCAGAGTGTCTGTTTTCTACTATGAGTTCTAACAAATACTGTGTGATGATGGCCTGTAAGTGGTTCATTTATTTTCTCAAGTTTCACTATTGAACTGATTCATAAAACTGATCTAAAATGTAATGCAGCTTTCATTCTTTTAATAGTTCTCTGTAAGAATAAGGTGGGGTGCATTATTGGGGGGTTTTTATTCCTGTTGTGGATTAACCCCAGCCAGCACACACATGTGCAAAGCAAAACAAGGAATTCATTACCCACGTTCTGTGGACAGACAGGTGTTCAGCCATCCCCAGGATAGCAGGGCTCCATCACACTTAATGGTGACTTGGGAAGGCAAACACCATCACTTCGAGCATCCCCTCCTTTCTCCTTCTTCCCCCAGCTTTACATGCTGAGCATGATGCCGTATGGTATGGAATATCCCTGTGGTCAGTTGGGGTCAGGTGTCCTGGCTGTGTCCCCTCCCAGCTCCTTGTACGCTGGTGGGATGGGGTGGGGTGAGAGACACAAAAGGCCTTGACTCTCTGCAAGCACAGTTCAGCAGAAACTAAAACATCCCTGTGTTATCAACAGCATTTCCAGCACAAATCCAAAACACAGGTCCATGCCAGCTACTATGAAGATTATTAACTCTGTCCCAGCCAGAACCTATGCTTTTTTTTTTAGAGGGATTCCACATTAATTTGGAGTTCAAATTTGCAGTGCATCCTTTTCTTGGAAACATGTGCTCCTAACAAAGTGAATTTGTGTATCATTCAGAGATCAGGGTCCCCACAAAACTTCCTGGAATTAGAACAAGTATTTTCTTACTAGCATTTGACATTGCTGGCAGAGTATGAAGAGAGAACTTCTCAATCAGACTTGATGACTCCAAAATTCCCTTCTGATTAGCTAGCCAGTAGTCAAATTTTAAAGGGTCAAATTCTTAAGCACAGCTGCTTCAGAAATGAAGTTTACCACTTCTTCATAAATGCCTTTCCTTTCATATCCCCTGATGTAAGGCAAACCCTCAATATCTGAGAAGTTTCCAACAACTGTCTTCTAAAAATTCCAGAATTAGAACATTTTCTTTTAGCGACCATACATCCTTACTTTTCGCTTTGAACCTGTTCTTTGTAGTTCAGCTTCATTTGTTTGGTTCACCTATTCCTCACAGATTAATAACACCCTGGTGTCCAGTCACAGCCAGGTCTTCATTATGTGAGATGATGTATAAACACATTGGTAAGATGATGCTCTGTCCCAGAGACAACTGTTGTTAAACACAATCCTAAAGATGACCAGAAACCTGAGCAAGGAGGAGGATTGTTAGTCAATACACTACATAAAACACAACAGGCTGGATTAAGCTTGGCATTAGGTCACCTCTTGGCACATATTTGTAGTCTTAGGGTTGCAGGGGTACAATAAGAGATCCTTATTTGCTTCTTACATTTACTAATACTATGTTATTCTTGTATCACAGCTGGAGAGCATTAGGAAGTATTTGAGAGCTTACTGAACGAAACTCCTCGTGTGGGCTTGCTCCAGAAGTGGTAAGTGAAGAGCTGAAAGGTAGAAAAGGACTGCCTGAAAAATTGGTGTGATACAAGAAGACAATTAAAGAAAAACTGGAGCCTTTAAATCCCTCCCCACCCAGCAATGCTGTTTCTTGTACCTTTAGTTTCATCTGCTTCTCACAGTCTGTCTGTCCTACCTTTCAAAATTACCCCAGCTTTGGACTAGAGGTATCAGCAGCTGTAAGACCGCACAGGGTGTGATTATCTTATTTCCTGTCTGTCGATTATGTTTAAACATACGCTAAACTGTAAAGGTCCTTTTCCTAGCGTGACTCTGGAGTACACTTAATGATAGTCTTGTTACTGACTGACCTCCTGTACCTGACGGACATTAAACATCTTGGACAAATTTTCCTTGCTTGAATCTGTGCCAAATCCTTTTAATGCATGAAGGACTTGATCACTTTTAAATTGGCAGTGTTGTGAAAATAAGGTTCAGTTGTTTGATGCCAAAATGCCTGCTTGATTTTTGCAGTAAAGAAACAGAAATTCATAACCACCATGGGAACAGCAAAAGAAAATGTATCTGTGCAGATCTTTGTCAGGCCTTATCTGATTCCTTAGTATGTCCTGCCTGGACAAGGTTGAGTGATGCTGCAGCAGCCAGCAGTGCCACAGCCATGCTATCTCACATTATGAAAACACAATATCTGTGTCCATGGCTTATCATCAGAAACACAACCTCAGCTTTCAAAATAAGATATACTTTTTAAGCATTCATACTATGGAAATTAAAGTAAATTAGACCGTATTGTAGTCTTGGTTTTAGCAACTTGTACTTATTCTACTTCCATTGTATTTAGACTTACATGTCTCAAAAATTTTCCTAAACCTACAATGGGACTATTTTCAGGGTGGGAGTTTATGTACCATTAACATTCCACAGCATGTTGCAATGCTGGCCTTTCTGATTCTATTGAGCCTTGCTGAATGGGAATTTTTGTATCATTTAAGAACAAATCTTTGCACTGCCTGTATTCTATATCTTCTCCTCAGAAAAAGGGATGATGACAGCTGATGTCTGAAAAGATAAGTAATCTTCCACTACATACCCTCTGTCCACAGTAAGTTCTCTAGATGTTGTACATGAGGTTCACCAGGAAAATTCATCATGGCATGTTACCTACTTTATTTATCCATTCCACTTGATACACCTACTAAAAATAGCCGTTCTTAGATGAGTGAGTCTTATCCTCTTACATGTGTCCATCTGCAGGATCCAGTTCTGCAGCTAATTTTACAAAACTGAAGACTCATAACATGAATGGGCTGCATTCACCTACTAACAACATGTGAAATTGTATCCTACAGGAATATTTTTATAATTTAAAAAATCCTTAGGATACATGTCAATTAAAAGGAAAAAGAGGAAGGATTCCATACACCCTTTCATGCTTATTTCCTCTTCACTGTCTTTCCCTTTTATTGCATGTATCCTCAGATAAGCTTTTTATCATCATATTAATTCTGCCATTTTTGTGTGTCTTTTCTCTTCTTTGCTTTTGCATATTTTTCATGGTTTAACCTGGCAGGCACCTAAATATCATAGAGCTGCTTGTTCACTCTTCCCCACCTTAGTAGGATTGGGTAAAAAAAGTAAAATTCATGGACTGAGATAGTCATAGGAATGAAAAGGGGAAAAAAAGTAAAATAAAAAGGGTAGAATTATAATATGCAAAACAAATGATGCACAATGAAATTGCTCACCACCTACTGACTGATGACCAGCCAGTTCCTGAGCAGCAGCCCCCAGCCAGGTTTCCCCCTAATATACTGAGCATGATGCCATGTGGTATGGAATGCCCCTTTGGCCAGTTTGGGTCAGCTGTCCCGGCTGTGTGTCCTCCCAGCTTCTTGTGCCCTCCAGCCTTCTTGCTGCTGGGGTGATATGAGAAGCAGGAAAGGCCTTCTTTGACTTAGTGTAAACACTTCCCAGCAACAACTAAAACATCCCTCTGTTATCAACATTATTCTCATCCTAAATCCAAAACACTGCACTGTATAACTTACTAGAAAGAATATTAACTCTATCCCAGCTGAAACCAGGACAATGTTCTAGATTGCACTACTACTATATGAGATATTTCTACTTATTTCCAGCTATTTCCTGCATTTTTATTATTAATGACAATGAGATTGGAACCAAGCTCAGGATCAACTGATACCTGATTAGTGGTCATAGTGTTTGTGATAAGAATGAGCAGATAACGGGCAAATTCTGAAGGAAAGGGTAATGATTAAAAATTTTGCTCACACCCTGGACTTTTGCTGATACTCTGAGTAGAGAAAGTCGATAACTGAATTTAACAGCTTCTCTCCATGAGAATGGTTTTCCTTATATCATGACTGAAGGCTGTACTGACAGAAGACCGCAGAAAAGCTTGCAAAACCTAAGCTTCTGGTTTAACATTGACAATAAATCTCTATGCACTAAGACAGAAAGGATGGGACAGATTGCAGTTTGCTGGGCATAGGAACAAGGACAGAAGGAAAAATATTTCTTTCATCCAATCCTTCCTTTCTGTGCTCAGGGGCAGGTTGCAGGATACAAAAAATGATGAAAAACAGCAGCTGCAAAAATACAGAGCAGCCCAGCCTTTCTTCAGAGGTGGTGCTGAGCAGGCCAGCAGGGTTGCAAGAGGAGGTGGGCTTGGCACAAGTAGGAAGCGAGTACATCTGCAACAGTGACAAGGTCACACAAGTATCACTCAGGTATCTATGAATATTTGAGCTGCAGCTGCAGCCAGAAATAAAAGTAGTTTTTCTTCCAATGTAATTCTTTAAGTAGAAATATATTTTTTGTATGTAGGAGAATATCAATCCCCACAGGAAAGTTTGTGTTCCAAAATAACAAAGAATGCCTTTTTACTTAGTTTGTTTATCATGGAATAGAAGTGTCCACACAGAAATCTTTACATTCATAAATATATTGTTAGATTTTTACTGGTTCGTTTTTCAGGCAAACCCTGAAACTATTACTTGATTAAAAACCAAAAACCAACACCAAAACCTTTGATGAACAACAGGGATAGTATTGATATTGGTACGTTCTGGGGATGGTACCCTTGTATGCAAAATTTGTTACTATATTCAGATGAATCTGGACCATCACACAAAACACTGTCAGCAATGAAAGCACCGTGTTTAGCAATTTAGGGAAGAAATGTGATGCAATAGAAAGGAATCCAAAGAAGCAACAGACATGGTAGACACTTGGTTGTGTGTTTCACAAGCACTGAGCTCTCTTAAAATAACATGGAAGAAAGAAAGAAAAGCCAGAAAATTATATATCAGCAGTACTATTTCCAAAAATAATGGTTTTCAAACTTTTCCATGAAGCATTAACAGCTCTTTAAAGGATAATCTTTATTGCTTTGTAATGTACAAAGCAATAAACAGCTGCTGAGATTGATTAATAGCCAAAGCAAAGTTGAGGCATGTAATCAATCTAAAAAGCCATTTATTGTGAGTATACTACAAAGCAATAGAGATTATTGCTGTTGCACAACAAAACATAACAGAAAACACACGGACACACACACACACACACACACAGAGCAAAAACAGTTGTTTTCTTCTCAAGGCTCTCAGTGCTACTCTGCATTTTTTTTGAGCTTTTCTCTTTGACTAAGGCAGGTGACTGGCCTGCAAACATTCTACTGGGAAAAGTAATGTTCTAATAACTTAGTGTTATCTGAGGGAGAAATAATATTTGTTTTCTTAGTTCTGTAGCTGGAAATACAAAATTCCACAGGTATTCATTTTGTCCTTGGTAGTGGTATTGCTATTCATACTATCAAGAAAAACAAAGAAATGGCTCACCAATCGAAAAATTACCTAATTCATGCTAATGCAGAGCTCATTTAGAAATGAAAGCTGTTTACTTTTGTGTATTTTTATGAGTGGCTACTAAATAACTTCAAAGTTTTTCAGAGGAATACTGAGTGGAACAACTGGATCTCCGCTCCAGCTATTTCTGGCAACTACCTCAACCCATTCTTTTTATACAACTTTAATATAGCTCTTAATATAGTTTGATTCTTTACTTCTCCAGTCTTCCTAGGAGGCTGTGCCAGAATCTTACTTCTCCAGTGGTTTTAAACCTTTTAAAAAATTTGCATTCTGGTTTCTCCAGGTCAGATAATGCTCATTTGTTCCTGAATCAACGTTGCCTTTTAGCATAAATTGCTCTTTATATTCTTCAAAGAGATGATATGAATAGTCTCTCACTCTTCCCTTTAGCAGGATAAACAAGCTGTGCCCCTGTAGCCTTACATCATGATAGGCTTGTCCCTCAGTCTCACCAACCTTTTTTGGCACTCATCCCAGTGCCAGTCCCTCTCTACTGAATGTGGATGCTCTGGATGAATGTGAGCTACAGAGGAGCTCTGAGCACTGTCTGCTCCAGACACTCACTCACACTCTCTACTGAAATGTCTCACCCAGTAGACCCATGGATCAAACTTGCCTTTTTCACATCCCCTTAACATTTGAAGCCAGTGGTTAACTTGCACTTCCAGGCACAACTTGCATATTTCTGTTTCTGAACTGGTGACCTTGCAGCTTATGACAGAAATTTGTATTAGTACAGAAGGGCACAAGCTTGCAATTTGCACTATTAAGTTTCACTCCATTTCTATTACTCCAGTTCTCAAGGTTATTCAGGTCTTCCTGTATCCTATTGACATCCCTTTCCTTATTAATGATGTCTCCCACTTCCGTGTCATCAGCAAATTTCATTAACAAACTCCGTCTTCCTATTTTAAGGTAATGAATAAAAATATAAGTGGAGATGTATCCTTGAGGAACTCTTTGTGAAATACCACTCAAAATCAGGTATCACAATAGTAGGAACTGAATTCTCCAATTTCACATTTACAGGAAATACAATTCAGTTCAGCGGAAATTACATTTTAGATCCTAGTGGATATAAACTTTCCAAATTCTTATCTTCAAAAATCTGAACTATTTCATACTTGAAATTACCAAAAATTTAATAACACCTACTTAAAAGAATAGAATAAGCATTTTCATAAATTCATGTACATACCTCTTTACAGCTATAAAAATCTGGAGTGTAAGAATTGTACTCATGATGTAATGGTCACTTTGATTATTTTTAAGTATTGAACTCTGGTAGTTAAAATAATTGTTTTAAAGTTATTTTGCCCTAGCAGTCAATTTTACCCTTTAGCCAGTCTTATATTTAATTTCTTTTCACTTTCCTACTATACCTGCAAATGACATCTTCCCTAGAGAAGATGATCTCCATGCTTGAGGTGACATTCTCCATGAATTCCTTTTCTCTATGGATTGGAAATATCAAATTTCAACATTTTTCCCCTTTGGGCAGCCATACCATTCTTCCTTCAGGAAATACTGGGCCTTGATTCATGACCTTCTTAGCCCTTCCCTACTTTTTACCTTTTTTTTTTCCAGTTGGAAAGTTCAGTGTCAACAAAATGAGTGAAAATCTTTCACAGAATCCCAAGATGGGTCAGGTTGGAAGGGACCACAGTGGGTCATCTGGCCCAACCCCCCTACTCAAGCAGGGTCATCCCAGAGCACAAGGCACAGGATTGTGTCCAGAGGGTTCTGGAGTTCTCCAGTGAGGGAGATACTCCACAACCTCTCCGGGCAACCTGTTCCAGTGCTCAGTCACCTGCACAGTAAAGTTCTTCCTCATGTTTAGTTGGAACTTCTGTGCACCAGTTTCTGCCCGCTGCCTCTTGTCCTACTGCTTGGCATCCTTGAGAAGAGCCTGGCTCCATCCTCTTGACACCCTTCCTTCAGATACTTATGCACATTGATAAGGTCCCCTCTCAGTCATCTGTTTTGAGGCTGAACAGGCCCAGCTCCCTTGGCCTATACTCATAAGAGAAGTGCTCCAGTCTCTTAATCACCTCTGTAGCCTTCCCCTGAACCTGCTACAGGAGCTCCAAGTCTCTCTTGTACTCAGAACTGCATACAGTTCTCCAAATGTGGCCTCACCAGGGCTGAGTACAGGAGTAGGATCACCTCCCTTCACCTGCAGGCAGTGCTCTTTCTAATGCATCCCAGGATTCCATTGGCCTTTTTGGCCACAAGGGCACACTGCTGGCTCATGGACAGTTCACAGTGCACCAGGATCCCCAGGTCCTTCTCTGCAGCGCTGCTTTCCAGCAGATCTGCCCCCAGCCTGTACTGGTGCATGGTTCAATAATTATCAGTGATAATTCTTTTTTTCCCTGCAAAAGTGTCATTATATTTGCAAAGTGATTGTCACTGAAGTACATGATCTTTTGTCAAAAATTTTAAAGAAAATTTCCACTTGCAGAGCCAAAACAAAACTTGTAGCTGTCTCAGCTGTGTCTAACCTTACATTTGTGCTGCTGATCAATCTGAGAAGATTGAAAGAGATTTTATTTTTTTTCCAACGGAGCGTAGATGGCCTCTTGTTATCATTTAGCGGAAAATAACCTGCTGGAAGCTGGGTTTGCAGCATTGGCACAGTACTGCAGAGGCGGGGCTGCAGGGGGGAGTAAGCAAAGCTGGACAGTTGCACTGAAGCCTAGAGAGAAGCGCTGTGCAATGCCAGTGTAACAGGACCGAAGAAGAAATCTTCTGCAGATCAACCCCTGAATAGCAAGACTTTATGCTAGCAGAACTTTAGCCATAAAACTGCCTTGCTCAAGCAAAGCTGGCAACAGGAGTCTACAGAAGGGGGGATGCAGGTTATGATGTACATTGGCCTGGGTGTTGGAGGAGTATGGCAGCTGGGCTCTCCTCATGCCTCTTGCATTGCTGCCACTGCACAAGCAGTGACCAGGATCCCCGTTCATGAGGCATTCCAAGGCTGTGTAACCTCTGTTGCTGCTGTTGTTGGCTTTGTTTGAACTAGCAAGTAAGTTTTACTGGCAGAAGTTCTGCTGGCATGTGCTATTGATATATCTGTTTTGGCAGAATGTGTTCACATTTGGCTGTTTTTTAAACATGCAGTATGTCCTCCGATCATCAGGTTTTTATCAGCAAAAGAAGTCTGGCATTATTGGAAGCTGACCCAGAATACCTTGTGTTGCTTTTGGTAGGCTGCCTTCTGGTAATTCTTTGCAGCACGTTGTGGAACTGCCATTGTATACTGTCAGGTACAATGTCTCATGACAAAATCTGTGTAAATATTGGGTCAGATTTAAAAAAGCCCTCTTCTATTTTGTGCAATAACCTGTTTTGATATGTGTTTTTTCTCCATATTGCAGATTTTTCACTGCCAGAAACCCAGACTGTATCAAACAGCAGAGCTCTCTTGTTCATTTAAGGCAGATGAAAGGATTCTTTCATATCCAAAGAAGACCTTAAAATACTGGGCACTGTGGACAAGTGGAATATAGAAACAATGAATAGTAGCTAAACATTTGCAGTAAGTATTTGCTAAACTACAAGAACAAATTGTAGTTTTGAGGCATACCATAAACACTGCATTCAAGAAAATTTCGGGTCTAGATGTTAAGCTTGTGTTATCCCAGAACATTCACCCTTAGATGCTTAAAGAGGAGATGGTGGGGAAATAGGTGGTGTCAGCTTCCTGGAAAGCTGTGCCAGTCTGGGCATTTTGGCATTATTTGAGGTGCTCAGACTCCAGTGAGCTAAACAAAATGAAGTATTTCCTGCTGCATGGTCTTTTTATGCTGTGTAATGTATTGGAAATAAGAGATGAACCTGATACAATGGTCTTTGCTGATTGTGGTGGAACAGTAAATAAGGTTTATGTCCAATTTGGTCCCATCTTGTTTTGAATACATAAATGAAAGCAGTGCTTCTCCATGGTGATCTCTCTAGACAGTATTTTATATCAATGTTGTTTGTGAGCAAGGCTGTGCTTTCCTTCCCATCCATATTGTTGTCATTAATAGAGTTAAAAAGCTAACTCTGGCAACAGAGAGAAGACAGTTCTGGTTGGAAAGGTGTTTGTAAAAACAAAAATGCTGTAACTGGAAAAAAAAACAACAGACATATCACCAACCCACAAAACTTTAATTTAGCAGCCTCCTGCAAAAAAACATACAGGGTCTCATAGGGTTCCTCCATTTGAATGGAGTTTCATCCTGTTTCCTGAATTCAACTCAGAGCCAGTGGAAGTGCCTTGGTTTTTTTCCATGACATTTCCAGATACTAGAAACAAGTGCATTCCTTAGATAGCTATCATACCTGTAGAATATAGATGAATGGAAAACACATAATGCTTAGAGACTAACATGTATGCCTGGAAACTGCTGGGCTACTATATAACCACATGCGTAAGGCAAGTTCTGAACAACGGCTTTGACACGTTATGGACATGTAGCACCTGTGGTCTGCAGGCAGCCTGTATACATGAAGAGAGGCTGAGAGAGTTGGGGTTATATAGCCTGGAGAAGAGCAGGCTCCAGGGAAACCTTCCAGGAGCTAAAGGGGTCTACAGGCAACCTGTAGAGGGACTTCTTACAAGGCCATGTAGTGAGAGGACAAGAGGAAAAGGCTTCAAACTGAAAGAAGACAGGTTTAGATTAGATATTAGGAAGAAATTTTTTACTGTGAGGGTGGCAGCACACTGAAACAAGTAGCCCAGAGAAGTTGTGCATGCCCCATCCCTGGAAGTGTTCAAGGCCAGGTTGGATGAAGCTTTGAGCAAGCTGGTCTAGTGAAAGTTGTCCCTGCCCATGACACGAGGACTGAACCAGATGATCATTACGGTCCCTTCCAATCCAAACCATTTTATGATCCTATTACATTTTGAACTTTTGACGAACACTAACATTTCAGTACTCTTAATATTCCCTCCCATCAGCAGCTGATAGATACAATTTGACAGGAGAATCTGGTAGGAGGAAAGGCAAGGAATGCTGATGTAGATACCTTGAGAAAGTAAGATCACCATGTTAATGAACCAGCTCTATTCAGTGAATCCCCTTCCTCAATTATATATGTATGTTCAACAAGCTCCTTAAGGGGTTCTGTATCTCAATGGTTTTGACTTTATCCACATCTCTGTTCACAAAAATCTCTTCCAATTTCGCCAGTTCTTGGTATTCTTCACCACAGGCTTCTCTGAATGGTAGGTGCAGTGTCTGACCTTTGTATGCTCCATAGTGAATGCACAGCCTTCATAAGTTGTGCATAACAAAATTCTCATAAAAGGAATACCTTGGACCATTAAACTGAAGGTTGTGTCTTGTGAGAAAAAAAAAAAGTCCTTTCTTCTTCTTCACCCAGCACTGATTCTTATCTTGGCTTTTAGGCTTTACATTGGACTGCAACCTCCATGATCTTCACATTTTTCTCCAAATCTGTTTGTTCTTGAAAATAGCTGTTTCCCCAAAATCCATTCCAGCTCTGGCTGTAGAAATTTGAGTCTTAAACTGAGAAGCAGCACCAAAGTCATGCGGAGTCCTGTCCATCTCGTTGCATTAAAAGCAGACTAGGAGAGAAGCAGCTATTTCTCTAACAACCCAGGGATTTCCACACTGGCAGAGGCAGCAGAAATATCAGGAAATCAGTGAAAGCAGTTGTTGTAGTAGGGACAATTGCATAGAGGGTGTGCAGCTGGTAGATCACTCAAAATGCTTAGTTAGTTGGTACAAGAACTCCTTGAATGCTATGTGTCAGCACAAATATACCAACTGAGGGGTATTTAACTTGGGAAGCTAGAGTAACTTCATTGGGAAATCTCAGCTTTTTATTGGAGGGATTGAACAGTGAGCATGGAAGGAATCAAGTGCTGGTCAGAGAGTGCAGAGAGAGTAAGGTGCAGTTTGCAGGATGCAGTGACCAAACCACACTAAGCAATGCAAGCTAGAGATTGATCACAGCAATTTCCAAAATCTAAAATTTCAGCCAAATCTGAATAAGATTTTAAGGAATTTTTTAAAAATTACATCAATTACAGAATAAATAAGGTTTAGAGTAATCTCTGGAGATCATCTAGTCCAACCCCTTGTTCAAAGCAACCAACAAGAGCAGGTCACTTGTGGACTTTTTCAATCAGATACTTAATACCTGCAAAGAGGGAAACCATACAACTTCTAAGAGCCACCTGTTCTAGTATTTGACCACCCTCACCACAGAAATCCATTTTTATGGTTAAATGGAATTTCCTGTATTTCAATTTGTGCCTTCTTCCTCTTGTCCTTTCACTGGACACCACCAAGAAGTCTGTCTCCATCCTCTTTGCACCCTTCCTTCAGGTATTTAAACACTGATACTGGTAAGATCCCACCAGAGCCTTCTCTTCTCCAGGCTGAACAGCCTCAGCTCTCTCAACCTTTCCTCATACAAAAGATGCTCTAGCCCCTTAGTTGTCTTAGTGGCCCTTCACTAGACTTCACGCCAGTATGTCCATGTTGTATTGGGAAGCCCATGACTGGACCCAGCACTACAGTTGTGGCTTCATCAGTGCTGTGCACAAGAAAAGGATCACTTCCTACCTTCTGGCAATTTCCTAATGCAGCCCAAAAAGCTGTTGGCCACCTCTTCAGCAAGGGCACATTGCTGGCTTATGTTTAACATCAGCTGGGATCCCCAGGTCCTTTTCTACCAAGCTCCTTTGCAACCAGTTGGCCCCCAGCATGGACTGTTGCATGGGGTTATTCTTCCCTAGGTGCAGGAGTTCACATTTCCCTTTGTTGAACTTCTTGAGCTCCCTCTTGGCCCAGTTCTCCAGCCTGTCCAGGTCCCTCCGAATGGCAGCACAACCATGTGGTGTCCCAGTTACTCTACTCAGTTTTACATCATCAACAAACTTGCTGAGGCTGCATGCTGATGACTGGTCTCAGCTGCGTTTTCTGCTGTCAATTACAACCCTTTGAGCTCTGCAGTTCTGCCAAATTTCAGTGCAGTTCCATATCCACGCTAATAGCCCATACTTAACAGTTTGTCTGTCAGGGTGTAATGCCACAAAGCCTTAAGTTAAAAGCCTTACTTAAGATAAACAGTGTACACCACTCTTCCTTTATCCACCAACTAGTCATCTCATCATACACCCAGCACTCTTTCCAGTGACAGACTTCCCTACTGCATATAATGATCTTCATAAACTTGTTTTATAAAACTTATTAGGCCACTTAATATAGAGGTTGTTTCTAACTGCTGCAAAATGAACTGCTCCACCTGCCTTTATAATGAGCTACAAGTGGTACGAAACACAGAGCTTATTTAACAGCACATACCAGATGGTCTATGCAAAGTTGAATATGATGGGAAGATTTTTGCCCAGATTGAGGGTGGTACTGTTGTTTTGTTTTGAATAGGAGGAAAGAAATATGGGGGAGTGGGGACTGCAGCAACTAGAAGCAGCGAGTGTAATCAATGAACACTCAGCAGGCAAAGTGCTTAACACTGTTCTGAACTCCATTGAAATGTAGATTTTTCTATGTGTGGATATTCAGGTAAATTTAATCTCTAGAGAGATTTACGTTATCAGAACTGAAAGTTGAGACTGGATGCCAGCAAAAAAATCCCTTTCATGTTTTTCAAATTAAAACCCAAGATTAATTAATATGACATAATTTAATACTTTGTATTTTTTCATTAGTTAGGCAGAAATGCTCAGAATACATTCCTTTCACCTCAGCAATCTCTTGAGCAAATACTAGCTTGCCTAGACCAAGCCAGTTTATATGTTTTGATGATTCTTCCATCCTGAAGCACTGTTATTGCAAACACGATTTAATTATGTACCTGCCTTTAAAATAGGTGCTGAGAGAGTTCATTCAATAAAAAGCACATGAGAGAAGGGATTGAAATTAGAAAGTTGTAACAGTTGAGGCATAGCAGAGAGATCACTAAAGAAATATTTGCTGTAATTGCCAAAGCTCAGAAAATGATTAAAATTTAACTCTTCAATTTGATGATTTAGAAAATAGGGAGAGGAGAAATAATGTGCATATGAAAGGGATTAAAGAAGAAGCCAAGAAAGAAGGCTTAGTGGGTTTAACTGGGAGGATTTAAAAATTGACTAAAGAATGATGAGATGATAACAGCAAAACGCCAGTTTGAATCTCTGGCTTTACCAGGAAACAGATCTACACACTTTTCTGTGAAACTTCCCTTGCATTAATTTAATAAAAGAAAGGTTCAGAAGAAAGTAACAGAAAAAGAGGTAACTGTGAATGATCTGAAAATAGCATGCACGCAAATGCAGATTCTTTTGGCTTTTAAGGAAGAATATACAAAGAAAAGCAAGTACAGTAATAACAAGGTTTTCATTACTTCTGAGATATTGAACTTGGCCATAGAAGAAAGAGGACTAGATGTCTAATAATTAGAGATAATGTAGAAGCTAGTGGAAATAATGGCATGTGTTATGTAAACCAGGTAGGGTTACACATGGAGATCTTTTTACTGCTGTCATAATGCCTGTTGGAATCAAAGAAAGAACTGGAAGAGGGTATTTTTCTAGACGAGAGGGGCATAACAAGACTTTTAATAATAGGAAAGACAAATTTAATTTAAAATAGCCACAGAGTTCTTGTCTAACAAACATGAGAAAGTAAAAGTTACGTTAGCAAGTCATTTATGAAAGGAACTTCAAGTCAGTAAGATACATGTATATATATATATATATATATATATAATTTTTTTACATAGAAATATATTACAGGATGTATTTATTTGGAGAGTGTTTTCAGATATATCTGAAGCATATAACAAAGGAACAAAGGAAGAAGCTTGCTTAGATGGACCTGTATTTTTTGTGTTTTTCTATTATTCACATAGAGGTAATAACTACCCTCCTACAGCAGTTTTTAGATAAATTTCAAAACGCATTCAGAGATAGCGAACAAAGACTGCCCTTGTCAGTCATGAGCAACCCACTTGCCACAAAAGGCCTGTCTTTGTTGTTGTTACGTGTCTGGAGATTTTCTGATAGGGGCCGCGATCACATTACCCATGGCAATAGCAGGAGGCATGCGAGGGAGCTGTTCAGCGAGCATCTGCTGCACCTGGCTAGCGGGACCCCAAAACCTGGAGGCAGCTTGGCAGAGTCACTGCCAGTGACCCCTTTGCACCACTCCAACAAAGCTATCTTAGCCCGTAGGACCCATTTGTGCAAAGCTCTGCTGCAGACAACGTGAACACGTCCATCTTTCGGCCTTCCAGAGAACAGGAGGCAAAGCGGGAGGCACAACAGCGCTTCTGCCCTGGCAGGGATCTGCTGAGACGGGCAATCCGACCCTCAGTGCCTGACCAGAATGACCCAGGCACGGGATGGGATGGGGATTTGTGGCTGCTGCTACACCGTGACTGTGACTCCTGCTTTTTACTGTGGGAAACTTTCGATGTCTCCATTTCCAAGGAGTAAATCTGAGCTCAGAGAGAAGGTGTCACAACGATGCTGACACCTCAGGAGCCAGAAATAGTTAACAATCCGCACAGAGAGATACCGAGAATGAGAAAGGGGCTGCGGAACAGTCTTGCCTTGTCAGCCCTCATAGTTTCAAAGGAGAGACCCTGAACAAAGGACCACCTGGGCCTTTATCGGATAGTCCGGGGTCTTCCTGTGTTGATGTGTCCCCTGTCACCTGGCTGGCCGCAGGTCCCGTGCCCTTTATAGTGCAAGGGGTCGGTGCCAGCGCACGGCCCGACTCCGGCAGCGGGACACTGAGGCCACCGTGGATGTGGCATTTAGTGCCGTGGTCTAGCTGTGCTGGTGTTCGGTCACAGGTTGGGCTCCATGATCTTAGAGCTCTTTCCCAAGAAAGGGAAACTGCCATTCTGTAAATTTTCGAGAATCGGAGTGCCCGGTTTGTGGAAACCTTCCACCCCGCGCAGGAGAAGCAGCACCTCCCTTCCGCACTGGGCCCCGTGTCTGTGTGTAGCGAGCCCCCAGCCCGGCAGCAAGCACGGCAGGTGACACGGCCTCCCTCCTGCCGGCCGCACCGCGGGGGGGTGTCCGGCACCGGACCCCCGCCGTCCCAGGGGCCCGGCCTGCGGCAGGACCGGCCCTGCCCGGAGCACCCCCGGACACGGGGCTCTGTCCGTCTGTCCGTCCGTCCGTCCGTCCCGGCGAGGCGTCCCCGCCGCGCAGGCG
>VXBX01007342.1:649211-729968 GCA_013400415.1 Scytalopus superciliaris
AGGCGCCCGCCGCTGCTGCGCGTGCGCCTCGGGCTGCCCGGTGCGCCAGCGGCGGTACCGGCCGGCACAGCGCGGGCACCGGAGCCCCGGCCCCGCCCAGCTCCGGTCCTGGCCCCGACCCAGACTCCGGCCCCAGCTCCGCCCAGCTCCGGTCCTAGCTCCGACCCTGACTCCGATTCCGACTCCAACTCCAGCCCCGGCCCCGGCCCCGGCCCCGGCCCCGGGTCCGGCTCCGGCCCCGGCGCGGCCCGGCGGCGCCATGGTGTGTACCGTTGCCATGGGAACGGCGCGGCGGGAGGGCGAGCGGCCCCGGGCCCCCCGGCCGTAGGGCTGTGCCCCGGGCGCTGCCTCGCCGGGCCGGGGGGTAAATTATACCTGGGATTAGCTCGGCTGGTTACAGCACGGTGCTGGTAACAGCAGGACTGCGGGGTCCATCCCCGTTTGGGCCGTTCACTTAAGGGTTGGCCCCGGTGGTCCGTGTGGGTCCCTCCCAGCTCAGAGTACTCTGTGAAAGTTGTGCGGGCAGGTTTGGAGGAGCGGCCGGAGAGGGAGAGCCCCGTGCCCGGGAGGGGCTGGTGTGCCGGGTTTGCCTGGAGTCAGCATTCATTCCACAGGTGCTGCTGGTTTGCGGAGCTCCGCTTTGGGCGTGTGGTCTCACAGCCTGACTGCAAACCCCGGCGCTGTCGGCGAGCAGCGAGGCTCCATCCCCCTTAACTTTGTTCCCGTTTCTCTTTGATAGCGATTTCTCTGCTTCAGAATTTCACGAAGCTGAAAGTGTATCAGTTGTGAGTGGTAAGTGGCTGGTGTTTAAAGTCGTGTACGATAAGATATTGTTTGCATATTCTTACCAAACCTATGCTCGTGTGCTGACTATTCTAGAGATTTGCTAGGGCAGACAGAACATGGGTTCAGATGTCAGTGAGCAGAGTGTTCATGGCCTGAATATGGGGCTTCTCATTGTACTTACTGTTTGAAAGGATACCCACTCTGCACTCTAGCAATTAAATAACACTGGTTTTGATGTTGGGAGAGAGGGTGACCAAGGACCACATCTGGTATACTCAGCCATGCTTCTCTCATCTTGATTGACCTAAGTGCTGTGAGGGTACAGCTGCCTCACTTCTGGTCATCACTAGGACTAATCTGGGGTTCTCTACATCATTATCTACTGCTGTTAAACCTTCCTCTACAGCAAAGAGCAGGCTTCTGGAGTAAACAATTGGGGAAAAAAGACAAGAACCTAAGTATGGCTTTTCAGACACTGCTGTGAAAGTCTGCTTTCCAGTGGAGAGGCAGAAGGGAGATCTGCACCTGTGCAAGTTAAAGGCTACTTGGGAAATGGTGGCAGCAGTGGGGGACAAGGTCTGTATGCAGCACTTACGCTGTCCCCATTGATACTGGAGCGCTCCCTTTGTCTGTCCTGCTGGGACTGGGGATGAAAATGGGTACATTGCTGGATTTTCAGAATACTTTATTTTAAGAAGTGCATGGAGTTCATGGGAAAAACAGAAATCCTTACAAATAAATGCAAAATGAGTCAGAACTAGGCTTGTGTAAAGCAAGGGTAAAAGCAGATTGTACACTGGGCAGCCAGTGCAGTCATTTCCCTTCCACTCTTGGGCTTCTTCTTTATCCTATGCATCCACCTTCTGCTTGTTGCATGCTGTTGCAACTAATGTTAAATTAGTCTTTGATACTGCAGTTGAGTGATTCTGGTGCCTTATGCTCCTCAAAGGCAAGAAAGCTTCTGGTGTCTTTACCACCAGAGGCTTATCATCAGAAGACTTACTGGTACCCATGTCATCCCCCAGCTCTGAGTGTGTACGGCGCTGCCTTACATGCATTAATGTGCTCCTTGGGCCAGTGCCGAGTCAGGGCTCTTCTGCCTGGTGCCCTGCTGTGACAGCTCCTGCCTCACTCCCCTCCACCAGACCCCCTGCTCCAGCTGCAGGGAAAGGCTGTGCTCTCCCTCTCCTCTGAAGGAGCAGTGCAGCAGTGAGCTCACTCAAGCATTCAAACAAAGTCATGGGTTCCCTTTGCAATGGTAATTGTCAAAGTGTTGTTTTGTAATGGATTGGAAGGGTGGCTAACAGTGCACAAATAGTAGGACTTAGCTCGTTCAGCTTTTAGTAGACAAGTCCCTTTGCCAGTTAAAAAGAAATAGGTAAGATTTGAACATGTCAAGAAAAGGTTATTAATGAAAATTTGGTCTTAACCATGGCAAATAAATGGACCTCTAGGATAGAAAATTTTCAGGTTGCAGTAGCAGTAACAAAACCTTGTGGATGTCTTCCAACTCCTGGTTCTATGATTCCGTTATTGTACTGGAAATGATCTTGTTCCACAGAAACACATCATATCTCTCAGGTTGCTCCTTAGTTTAACTGTGAAGAACATATACATAAATCCCATAAAATACACACTTCAGTGTCAGAGCACAGAACCCACTTTAAGAACTAATGAACACTCTGTCCTTCAGTGATCAAATGTAATATATTAGATTACGTGAGAAGGTTTATTAAAAAATTTAGCAAGGTGAATGGAAATATATAGACCAGGAAATAAGAAATGTGAATTAATTCAAATTTCTGATTTTCTTGTTGATTATATTTTAGAATTTATTCACAGCTGTTGTTTCCATGTATGCTGGATAATAACTGTATCAGACATATGGCCTACACAGAAGACCTTCCACTTAAGGTCAAAATCTTGACTCCCAGTAGCTGAGAGAATAGGGAATAATTATCTGCCTTCCGTTTTTTATTGGGGACTGACTGACTGCTCTAAACAGACTGCTGCAGTGGAAATTTTTTTTGAATCACATTGAATTAAAGGGGAGAGTAGGTAGCATAGAGAACCAAATTCAGTCACAATGAAGATAAGCAATATATTAATGGTAGTCAGAAATATTAAAAGCACTGACAGTCTCAGACTCCTGATCTGTTCCTGTGTTTTTTTAATTGCACATCGTTTAGTGAAAGAGGTTGGTGCACTTCTTAGGATCCAATTTTATGTTGGGTAGTTCTGCTGAAAGGGTTGGGTGTGTATCAATGAAAGGCAGTGTGCCAGAATGTGCAGGCTCTCAAAGGAAGAAGAAGCAGTTGAGAAAGTGAAAATGCCAAACAGGAAGAATTGAACTAAGAAATTAAAGAAATAAGATTTTTTTTTTTCACTCCGTAGTTTAGAAATAACCACGATGATGGTGTCTGGTCTACTGTCAGTTCATTGTCATAAACTGTGTGAGAGAATAGAAGTTACCAGATGGTCTGAGTCACAGTGCAGAAATACATTTTTCTTTTAGGTAAGTTTGAAAAGGAGAAGAGAAATTTTGGATGATTTAAGACTCTTGATGAGTTTTCTGTAAAATGACAAGGATGATATCTGCAGAGAACTGCACCATGATAGTGATTGGGTTTGCAGGGCTCAAGAGATATTGAAGCAAGTCTTTCACTGCCCACTGTATTTGCCAGAATATGCAGCAGGACAGAACACTCATTGAAAGTTTGAGTTGACAACTTATGTTATATTAGTGTTATCTTTCTTTGCATGTGCTTGGGAGTGTGTTGGGGAGTCATTTCTTTCAGAGGAAGAATATGGATTGCTTATTCTTCCTTGTCTCTGCTTATCAGTTGCTGATAACTGAGATTCAGTTACTGATAATAATGCCTCTGATATATTAGGAAGCTGTCCTTGGTAAGGTTGATAATATGTATCAGGTTTTTCCTAAGCTGGAAAAAACTTGTCTCTTTAGAACATATTATTGAATTCCTGTTTTGGCTGTGATGTTTCCAAAGTAATCAAGTGTCAAGAAACAGATTTGCCATGGTATTGTGATGGACTGCATTTGGCCCATGGAGCACAGTGGTATATTTTAGCTCCCTGTAAAAAACTAAGGGTCCTTGATGTGAGATGCTTTCTGTTCTTGAGTATTTTCCTACAGAACTGGAGAGCAGAGAGGGGAAATGCAGTATCAATGGGCCTTATTTTGCACTAGTTCAGCACTGTCTAGGATTTAGTTTTTATATCCTTTTTAACTACATTGGGCAGCATAAGCAGTGATGAATTAATACTTTGTTGTTTAAAACTGGCATAATACTTAGTGCCTTTCACATATATATTGTACAGTGTTCTTCCTGTGCAGTACTTTCCAGAGGAATGCAAGCTTCAAAGACTGAAAATACAAAAAAGGCAGAACCATTCTACTGGCTTTCAGAGGCAAAGCACAAGACCAGTTCAGAGATTATAAATGAAGCCAGAAATATTCTGCGAACGCTGGAAACTCAAAGACCCTTTACACCTACAGATGGTCAAAGGAAACTTTTTGGATCTGGATTCTCGCAAGGTCCTCAAAATAGACCCCCTTCAGTTTTTAGGTACCATGTTTAAGATTTTTTTCAAATTTCCATTAGAAGCAAGAGATTTGATTCTGTATTTACATTTCTGGTGATTATTTCCCCTGTGTTAATAATCTGTATTCCTAATCATATCCTTTGCCTTCTTCTAATGATCCTTAGTGTTAATTCTACATGTCCAGGAAGTTCCTGTGGATTTGAGCTGCCAAAGGCAGTCATTACACTAGTTTTCTATGTGGAGAATAGTATAAGGAAATGGTCTGCTGCTTACTTTTTTCTTAAATTCTAAATTGAACGCTTTCAATTGAGATAGTCTTCAACTTTTTTCCTAGAACACATGGAAGCTTGTTTCCACATAACCTCTATGCTAGATCTTTTTTCAGAGCCTTCTCAGTTCTTTTAAATACAAAGTTGTAGATCTTGAAGTTTGAAATGCTTATTTTCAACCAAAATTTATACTACTTCAGAATTATTTCTGTGTGGAGTTTTATGTACTACAATTCACAGAACTCAATAGAGCTGTCTCTTATGACAAAAGGGAAAAAAATTATATAGTGAGCTATTTTCAACCATTTTCCCAATCGTTTTTTAGCTCTCCTTATGTACCAGTTCTGTAATGGCTGCAGGGAGGAGATATGAGATTTATTTGTAATGTTAGGTGTCCGGCATGCCACAAAGGATGCTGAAACATGTTTGGATATACAAGCCAGTCAGTGTCCATGCTGTTTTCATGGCAACATGACTTCAGGAACTCAGTGTATATGATATTCCTTACTGCATAGTGTTGTGCCCTTACAGAAGGCAAGAGCCTGGTGATCAGGTAATGAGGTCCCTCTGGCTGACACCCGTGCATGTTCTCTCTGTGCTCATTCTTTCTATGGGAAGGAGCATGTTCATGCCTGCTCAAGCCTGGATTTTCTACCCTGCAGTGTTCAGCTTGTGGCAAATAGCTTGGGCAGTTGCGTTTGTACAGGAATTTTGGCTTATATTAGAAAATTGTTATAGATGTATAAAATAAACTGTATCATGGCAGGTGTACAGGTGATCTTGTAATTCTTCTTCCTTATTGTGCTGGATTCCTGGGTGTCAAAGTTGAATAGCATTCATGGAAGAAGGATAGTGTAAAGTGTTCTGTCACTCTTTCTTTCTTCCTTCTTTTCCCCACATTCATTGGTAAAGGGATGAAACATACAATTAAAAGAACTAACAGATAACACTGGGTCTGCTTTATTCATACTGTGTTTCATTTCTTTGCTAGTCTTCATGCATCCAGTTTTGATTTGGCTGAGTCAAGACCAGTGTCTGGTGTTCGTCTTAGACCACTGGATCACGTGAGTGCTCTGAAAACAACTCCTGCAGTGCCAACATAAAAATATGTGTCCTGGTAGTGTTAGGAAAAGATACAATTTAAAAACGTTGGGGGAAAATGGAGGCCTGTCATAAATGTTAGTCTGAGACTTATAAAGTCAGTTTTGTAACTTTTTCCCCCAAAAGAAACCTGGAAATAGTTTAAGTTGTTTAAACATTGTACTATAATTCTAAGTGACATTAACAAGAATCAGAAGACAGATACTTGAGTCAGCTGTTGTAAATTTATTAAACCAGAAAATGTTCATGAGCATCAACACGAGCCAACAATGTGCCCTTGTTAAGAAGGTGGCTGGTGGTATCCAGGGCTGCATTAGGAGGAGTGTTGCCAGCAGGTTGAGGGAAATGATCCTTCCTCTCTGCTCAACACCGGTATTAAATTTTCATTTATTTCATATGTGAGAGTGGAAAAAAATTAGAGAAAACTACTGACCAATGCAAAACCTGCCTTTTTTTGCTTTACCAGTAGATACTAAGTTAGTACACTGTACATGAAGAGCTTATATTAGTCATGTGGTTCGGGGGAGTGGGTCTCACCTGTTGGCTAACTTCACCTAATACTGTGGAGAGCTCTGAAGGATCAGCTGGAGACTTTCTAGTGAATTCTTTATTAGAAGGAAATTGGTAGAGAATCTTGATCTTACAGGTCAGAGCTTTTATGTAGGGCAAGGGCACAACAAGTGTTTTGTGCTGGAGGTTCAGAGGGTTAGTCACATCCTTGAAGATGCAAGACACTGGCATAAATAAAACTTGGACTTCCATGTTTCTGCACGATTTGCCTCAGTGTGATAGGAAGTAGTACATATGATATGAACACACTGGAATTGTTTTTAGTGCTCAAAAACAAATCAAAGAATAGATGTATCTCTAGAATTGTAAGCACAAGCATTGGCACATTTTCTTTGATAAATAAGCATGCTGCAGATGTATTTAAACGAGTATTTATGAGGAATAAATAATTCTGAGTTTTTCTACTCAAGCTAGTTTTTGTTCTCTGCATGCCTGAGTGTTGGCTTTTAAATGGTTTTCTGTGTTAATAATGGTATAGACATCTGGTTTGTTCGACGGAATGGTATCATTAGATTCTGGATATGAATATTTCTTAATCAGCAAGCCTATGCAACTTCTGTTCTGAACTTAGCCCTTTGTTATAAATCATGTGGGTTTCTTTTTTTTTTTAGGTCTTTGCTTATGTGAAAATGAAATTATCTGTGTTTTTATTTAAAACTGTTCTTTATCTTTGTCACAGAAACCAATAGTAATCACTTCTGCAAAAGATGAAGATTCTTCTGTTTTCCTTCCAAAACCTCCTGCTGATGCTGCAGAGGTTAGAAAAGTCAGCAGTGCTCGGGCATGCTTATTTAGAACAACTTCTCTGGGAAATTTATTTTCTGCTAAAGTGGTTGCTCTGGATCAGAGTAAGAATGTCGTGATATTTATTATTTACTAGAAAAATTAAATGCGTGATGGAGTTTAGTATTGTTAATTACATTCATTATTATATTAAAGGTCCTTTCAGTGTAAACTTTGAAAGTACTTAAACAGCTTGAAGGCAGTTTTGAAGCTGTAGTTTCCAAAAATGATGCTGACCTTTACTTCTGAAAGGGAGTTGAAAGCTATTCAGGTGCATCTTTTTCCTGTAGGTTTCCAAATAATGGAATTGTACTGAAAGTTTTCTTCAATGGCTAAAATTAATATTAAATGCTGACATGTTTAAAGAGAAAATGAGATGCCATCATCTAAGGAGATTTCTTGATGGATTGTTGAGCATAAAAGAAGGAGTAAAAAGGAATGATGTGTCTTGACAGGCCTCCATATACATTGTATTTGTTGTTAAGAGTTTCATTAGTGGAGACTTACTAAGGTTGCTAAATGTGGGATTTAGAAGTCATTTTCTTGCAGATGGGAAATGGCATCTTGGCTTCCTGCATGTTAACTCATAATGAAATGTGCTGGGACTCTGTCTTTACTGAAGGCCTATTTGTAATAATGACAATTCTTACCATGTCTAGATTGCTACTTCGCATGATAAACTGAATATCTCACTTTTTATCCTACTGCAAAAGAAGTCTTATACAAAAAGTACTAAACTTTACATCACTATTATGTACTTAGCCTATAAATATATCTTTATATAAAGTACCCCTATGTGTAGTTTAGTCCACATATGTGTAGTTCTTTAGAAAAAGTTGAGAACATAGTGATAGCCTGAGTGAGTCTCTTCTCCCATTTGGGGATCATTCAGATGCTTACGTGGGGGTTTTTTTCTGAAGATTCTTATCATGTGTACATACCAAGGTATAAGATTAACAGCTATCTTTTTCTTGAGTTATTTTGTAATATTCAGATCCTGAAATGCAATTACTTTTTTCACAAGGTACAATCCACTTATCTGTAAAAGAGAAATAAAAAAAGATGAAGTATTAAAATGTTGAAACACAAAACCAAAAGACTAAGAAATGCTGCTTATAAGATGACATTGACTACTTTACTCTTAATAGTCTTAAGCCTTCTTACCTTTCAAATTGATACAAGCAAATTTTGATAACGTAACATGAGAAGCTGTAATTACTTTTGAGCTCTGTTGTGTGTGTATGTGCATTGTGTAAGGACACTTCTACAAAATGTATTCTCCTTGACTATTTCAGACAAAGAGAAGCTAGATTTGGAAGAACCAGCTATGATGATGCATAATCTTGGCAGAAGTAATAATAACTGCTTAGCAGAGCAAAAGCTGTACACACCATTTAATGATGAAAGTGGGCAATTGATTTGTAATGAGCGTATCAGCAGATCGGCGAGCCCAGACTTTGTGGAAGGGACTGCAGGAAAATCGGTATTTCGGCCGAGAGGAGAAAGGTCAGTATTGGTCAGGTGTGGTAATGTGCATCTTCCACACAGCCCTCTCCCTAGATATTCAATTGTGGCAGTATCAAAATGTTTAAAACTGATGGAATTTGAAGGTAACACTACATATGCTTTAAAATAAAGCTATGTTTAGATTATTTGAAAAATTTTCATTTCTTCTCTTCGGAAGTTTCTACATTCAAAAGACTACCGTGTGAAAAAATGCTGATAGAAATCTGTTTGATTTTGTTTGATCATTAATATTGCAAAACTGAGTGAGCCAATCATTGCATACAGAATACTCAAGTTTAAACGCAGTATGTTTGCTTTTGCAGGTCAGTCCTGTTGTTATAAGGTGCTATACACTCTTCCCTTAGCTCAACAGATGAGTATAGCCACTTTCAGTTCTGGTATTGGGGGAGATATGTGATCATACACCAAAAACAGGCTTAAACTCATTGTCAGTAGAGGCAGAATTTTTTGTGGCTTTGAATTTTTAGTTCATGTTTTTGGGTTTTTTTGGGTTTTTTTTAATGACCAAACAGGTGTAAGAAATTAGTGAGATTTATATGCATGCAGTCTGTTGTTACTGAGCCTACATTATTTTATCCATTCTTTAATTTCCAATTAAGCAATTTGTTTTTCTTTTGATTCTGGTCTGAATTCTTGCAGAGAAAGGACTGGCCTCTTGGCACTTTGTTCAGTAGGTGTATCAGTTTCTGCATTAGTAGTTGAATGAACCACCATTTTGTGCTAATAACATTGACAAATATATTGCTAGTAACAAAGAACAAAACCCACTTTATTTTCAAAATGCATCTTTATAAACACTTGCTCATCCTTACAAATAAATGTTTGCCCATAGATATCTTCTTTCTGGTGTGTCTGTAGGAAAAAACTCTTTCCTTTGATATTCTTAAGCACCTTTCACATTAAAGATTATATTCTTAATTTTATAAGATGAAAGGCCTTTCATTTACTAACTTGATGATGGCATTAAATAGTTTAGAGAATATTGTCCATTGAGGCCGTTACAGCAAATGACACATAGGAGAGCTATTGTAACACTCTTTTACATTAAACTGTAAGCAGGATTTAAAACAAAAGAATCTGAAAGACTGAAGACTTGTGTTGGCAAAGAAAAAGCTTTCTGTGAGTATGGAGGGAGGAAGAATGAGAAAATAAGCCCAGTGATGGAAAATGCATGGAAAGTGAAAGAAAGGAAAGTATCAAGGAGAATGCTTCAGTGCAAAATAATTTTCTCCCATTCAAATCAGTGATGCAAAAACTTTTTAGATAAAGACTACATAAATTACTGGAGTTTGACTTTTATTTAGTAAAGGTGTGATGTGAAGTACTTTGGTGTTGCAATTGAAATGGATAGTTCCTTTTGTGGAACGTGTATCCTGCTCTTTTCAGTCCTGCTTTCAGTTTGAGTTCCTGTTATAATTGATGGCATCCAAGTGACTAAGAGAAGAGGATTGGCAGATACTTTTACTGATTGGAAAGAATGACCTTCCTTCTGAGTCATAATTTTAAAACTTGTAGGTATAATTGAACAGTTAACCCATTAGACATGCTGTCTGTCTGTTCAAAACTACATGTTTCTCTTTACAAGCTTGAGAGCTCTGCAAGTTTTTGATTTTGGGCTTTTGTTACTGGTGCTTTTCGCAATCGGGAATCTCATGCATCACTTAAATTAGATCTCAAATTACTGGCCTTAAGGTTAATACAAAAAATTGTTTTCCAATATTGTTCTGACTGGTTTTCTTCAAAATAGAAGAGTGATATAATATTCCTCCGTCGTTCTTTGTTGAATGCAAGATCTGTATTTTTGAATGGTCCACTTTTACCTCTCCTGTGGATCATGCAGGCTTTCTGTTTGCGTGAGTCAGAGATGGTTTTTGCCAATGCTGACTTGACACCATTTACATGCTCTTATGGCTTAGAGTACCAGACATACCTGCAGTGCTGCAGTATGCACAAGTGTAATACAACATGCTTTCCCTTTTGCAGAGGACAAAGATCCCTCATCTGTATCAGCCCAAGCAGTTCATGCCAATGTATGATGGAATGGTTGTAGGCAGTCTCAGCTGTTCTCACACCTTCTGCCTCATTGCTAAGACTTACACCAGTGAACACATTGGCCCAGTATTCATGTGTGATACTACATGAGTCTATGGCCTGTGGTCTGTGGCCTTGTCTGGGTTCAGAGATGGCATTCTTCATTTGTCAAAGTACCACAAACCTGGCCTTCTGTATAATTTGTTGAGTTTGTTCTTCATAGCAGGTGTATTTAAAAGGCTCCAGAACTGTAGAGGGATCATTTCAATAAGAGAGTTTTGGCATTCTTTCTCAGTAGATCATATTTACAGGTATTAGATGATTGCTAAGATTAGATGGCATCTGGTTCTGTGTCATAAGTACTTGGGGCATCTTGTACCAAGTTACAAGGTATTTTCTATTTAAAATACATTGTATTTGGGAGTAATAGAATGAAGGCTTAAAGGAATGTGAAATCTTTTATTACCTGGAGTCCTGACATTCTTGATGTGAAACAATTGTGTCAGCCTCAAGTCTATATTCCAGTGATATAAAATTCTTGCTGGAATTAAGCAAGAGGGTTGTAGGTATAGTACACTTCATACAGGAGAAGGTGTGTGGGACTTCTTACTCCCCTTTCCCCACTGTTCCTATATACGTACTGAAACAGCTTTTCTAATGAAGCTGGTTTTCTGCTAATGATGAAATGCCAAAATAGGATGGCAGATTCTTGCCATTAGTGCTATCATATTTACGTAAAAGAGAACAGAAGGCAAGTACTTTATTCCAGCAAGAGACTTGCTCACTTTCCATCTCATGTTCTTTTGTTGTCGCAAGGACTGATGGAAAGAATGAGCAGTGTTAATGAAATCACTACTGCTTTATAAAGGTACTGGGGAGGAAAAAGAAAAGGACATTTTGAGGGGAAAAGTTATTTGCCATTTTGTTTGCAATTCTACTTTGCAAATAACCATCTAGTTGTAATAGAATAGGTATATTAATTGAAGCAGATTGAATTTATTGGCATGTTGCCTCAGGAAAGCAAGGAACAATTTCTGACAATCATAGAGAAGCTAAGTTTTGTTTACATCTTCTTCCAGCCATTGTGCCTTGTCATCTATTGTGATTGCTATAGAAATGAAACTTTTAAAATGTTTTCTGCATTCATATATTTCAACAGAAGTGTTAACAGTGATGGCACATTTGCTGATGAAGAGCAACAGTTTCCCTGGTGAGAAAAGATGATTTTTTTTCTTACTCCAATTTTTCAATATTCTGAAAGCTTAGATGTCATTCCAGGACTCGTTAGAAACACAGGTGCCTTCAGTGAGGAAATGTTTGGTGGCAAGCAGTTCATTCCCAAGTGGACTGTTCTACACCTTTTTTAATAGGTGATTTCTATAAATAGCTACAAAAGGATTAGCAGTTGCTGTAAAGAAGATATACTGTACCCTGTTTTCTCTCACAATTGCTCTCCTTATTAAATGCCTATTTGACAGTATCCTTGAAATGTATTCTTCAACTACTTCCATGACACTACTTTCTCTTTCTTGTGCTTTTTAGAGTTCTGGAATATTTCAATAGAAAATGATAAAAGCAGGGGACGAGTGAATAATAGATTCATAGAATAGGGTGGGTTGGAGGGGACCACTGGAAATCACTTCTGTTTGATGGCTTAAACTACCTTCACATCTGTGCCCAAAATATACATTCTTTTTCTCTTCAAAGAAAAGAATTCCTACAGAGAAGAGAAATTTCTTTCCTGACGGGAACACCCATTCTTTTCTGCTCTGAATGATTTTTTGAAATGAATGACATGGTGTGGATATTATTTTGTTGTATGATTTAGCTGCTTCTGCAGACTTTTTTCAGGATTTGTCTTTTTTATTATGTATATTGACAACTTCTGGAGTTCTAATGAAGACAGGGAAACAGGGAATTAATCTACTCCCAACTAGTCTTTCTGTATCTCTGCCTCAGTTCACTTGCTATTTGGAGCACTAATTCAAGAAAGAAACAATTTACTGGTGGGAAATCTTTCACAAGTAGAGCTTTCTATAGCATTTTCCAAAGAAAGTGTGACACCCCTCCGAGAAGGTGCCTGGTTTTGTACAGGGTTAAAGAGTATTGAGAGAACATTGGAAATTAAGAATTCTTTTCTTTAGAACTTTTTATAGACTTCTAAAGAGAGTAACAGGTAGTAGTTATCTCTAGTCTCTTGGCTCATGGAAGAGACAATGGAATTTAGACTAATTTTCACTGTGTACTCCAAAGAGAGTCTTAAGTTTCAGGACAAGGTCGTTGGTCTCCAAATCTGGAAGATCTTGGTCTTGAGAGTCCTTATTACTAATCAAATTGTAATTCTAGAATGGGAAGGTGTGCCACACAAAGGGTAAAGAAGGAATGCCAATTTCGTCCAGGTAAAACTGTAGTAACAATGGAATTTTTTTTTTGTTTGTTTGTTTAAAATTGCAATGCTTATGCAAGATTCAAGCTAGGAAGATGGAGATAGTCTGATTTTTCAGAATCAGATATATTTAGGCTAGCGTTTTAGGTGCATTTCATGGTTAGAATTAGGCTGTCAGTTGTCTGGTTCCTTAAAGATGTCCTGCCACAAATAGATATTGTTAGTATTTTCTGTATTAGGCAGAAGATGCAAAGACTGTGAAGAATAAAAAGGATAAGGATAGAGACTTTTCATCAACCTTGATTATTCTTTTAAGCCATACTGTTTAATATGTGCATTAAGTTCTTCATCAACAGCCTGTGTAAATAAGATGACTATCTTTTTTTTTTATCACTACAGTTGTCGTAAGAAATGGACTATATGCGTAAGAGTGTTTATAGAAGAATTGTTATTTGGTCATCATTAGGATGACTCAGAGTGTAGTTGGCCTATTTGTCGACACATTTTTGCAAATTACATTGCCTTACTGCTAGTTATCTGTTCTCATATCAGTGGTATCAGTTGTAGACTTGATTATAGTTTTCACTCCCTTTATTTTTGTCTGTTCTTATGGTGTTCCTTGTGATATAATCCTCCACAATTCCTGAAATAATTTCAGGACATTTGTATTACTAGTTTTTCAATTATTTGCAGGCTTTTGAAAAGTTTTGTAGTTGAGAAGCAGGACTGACTAGAGGCTTATATAGTTGGATTGCTGCTTTATTTTATATCTCTTTTAGCTGTCTGCAAGTGATTTGCTGTCTCCATTGTTTTTTCTAACAGGAAAATAGTCTTTAAAAATTGAACTGTTATACTAGTTCTTTTTTCTTCGATACATACCTATTGCTTATTTCCAGCTTGTGTTTATATCTGTCTTGTGTGTCCCTCATACGACACCATAGAGTGGAAGATTCTGTGGCAGCTGGGCAAAACAGGGACACATTCTCTTAAGTGGATCAGTGAAGGTCAAGTCTTTGTCTAAAAAGATAGAGTGCCTCTCAAATGCTAAGTTCTGGGTCAGGAAGAAATCTCTTGGTTTAAAACAAAATCCACTAAAACATAGTCCCTACTATCCAACTAACAAAAGACAATACAAAAAACTAATTCTGATGTTCTTCTGGTAGCATAAAAGGTTGTGGACAGTATAATGAAATAGGAATAAATAGATTAATGAAAACTGAAATGTTAATTGGCATGTGGAAAAATTAATTTCTATGAGAGTAAATGACAGAAGAAAATACTAATTTTTCTCATTTTGCCAAAAGCTAAAACCAGTTCCTATTAGTTGCTTTGGCCAAAATACTAGGAGGCTGTTTACGCTTCCGTTCAAAGTCTACAGAGCAATGTCTTGTTAACATCAGTAACTGTGGTTTAGAGTTAGAACTCCTGTTTCCTGACCACTGAATGCTTACAGGGGAATCATAGTAGCAGGGGCTTGTGTTCTGAAGCAGTGGTTCCTAAGCATTGTGTTAATTAACCTTCTCTGAGAAGATCCATTGTAGTTTCTCTCACTTGCAGCTCCACGTCGGACTCCCCTTCTTTGCCTTGTGGCCCTTGCACCACCTTGTCCTTTGCTGCTGCCTCAAGGGTCTGCTGTCTCATCCTTAGTGCCCTAAATCCCAGGATTGCCAGTAGTTCCCTTTAACTGTCCGTGGAGCTGCCATCCTTCTCTTTGAGACGAAGCTGCTGAGTTTGGCTGTGCCCTGTCAAACTTGGTCTAGAGCCCCGTGTATCTTTGCACAGTGCTCCTGCAGCGCTCCTGCCAAGGGACCTGATGGGCAGTTCATGAGACCACAGCTCTGAAGAAAAAATGGTAACTGGCAGCCAGTATATAAGCATCCCAGTGGCTCATGTGCCAGAGGGTTTTTTGGAGGCACCGCCACAGACTGGGGAAATGGTTTGACAGGAACCTGATGCGTTTTAACAAAGATGAGTGCAAAGTCCTGCATCTGAGGTGGAGTTACCCCTGGCACCATTATATACTGGGAGCTGTCTACACGGGAGGCAGCTTTGCAGAAAAAGACCTGGTGGTCCTGGTGGACACCAAGTTCATAGAACAGTTCAGGGTGGGAGAGACCTCTGAAGATCATCTGGCCTAATCTTTTGTGGAAAAGAGAGCTTAGATGAAATTCTCTAGTACCCTGTTCATTCATATCATGAAAACCTCTGCCACATTTGGACTTCTGGGACCAGTTCTGGGCTCCCTAGTGCAATAGAGATATGAAATGACTGGAGAGAATCCAGCTACTAAGATATGAAGGGAATCCTTTGTATGAAGAAAGGCTGAGAGAGCTGTGATTGTTTAACCTGGAGAAGAGAAGGCCCGGCAGGGTCTTATCAATGTGTATTGATACCTGAAGGGAGGGTGCATTGTGACACCGTCATTGATTATGTGACAAGAGCTCTTTCTTCTCGCCCTTGGCAGGCACTCAAAACAGGAAAAACTATTTACCCACAACTAACTGTCCTTTTTAAGGATTTATTGGTTGTGTATACTTTCACAATCTCCTTGCAGCTTTTCCCTTTGTAGTCCATACAGAATTTGTAAATCTTTGGTTGAAAGGAAAGTACCCAACTGTTTAAATAGCCAAACAATCCTTATCAATAGAAGGTATGGCATCCTAGATACCCCTAGCAATAAAAATAAACCCAGATTACCATGTAGATGTAGTCACACTCTGAATATATATGTCAGAAACATCTCAAAGAACAGTCATTTTAAATGGCATATCTGTTTAAGGATTATCTGCAATTGGGAACTGATCTCTGATCTAGTCTGAAAGAACACCTTTGTGCCTAGTAGTCCTTTTGATACATCTAGCTTGCCTGAATAGGCCCCCAGGAGCTGCTTAGCATTTCTGTAAATCTGTTCTTCTTAACACTTAGTAAAATGTCTTGATTTTAGGGTGTAGATGCATCATGTCTGGCATTCCAGTGCACACAACGTATGTTTGTATAATCAGATGTTCACTGCTTGTATTTATGTATAAACAGTCTGCATCTTTTACTTACTGCAGTGCCTAGAACGTTTTCAGAGATTTGTGAAGTTAGAAATTGTTCTCCTAGACTTTTGCAGACCTGAAAACATTGATATATCACTATTCAAAACATTCTTGAGTTTTAAAAAAACTAGAAAAAGGAAGTTTGTGAATGCTGAAGGGAGTGGAGCAAAGAAAAATACATTGGGGAGAAACTGAGTGACTATGGAGGGAAAACTGAAGAAAGGAGAAGAGGGACTGGGGAATGAATCTGGGTAAAAAACATGAAGGCAGAAACCAAAGGACAACCACAGGCACCCTCAATTTGCTGCAGGCATCTGAGGTTTTTGGTCACTGTTAGAGGACACTGAGCAAGGTGGACTTTCAGTGTGACCTATTATGACTTCTGTAATTTTTCTTATGTAAATGGCTAGTGTGCTTTTAGATTTAGTAGGACTGGATTCAGTTTACCTTACCAAAATAAAGACAAAACATAAAAGGGCTCTAAGGTTAAACAGTGAAACTATCCAGGGTTTAGATTTGCTTACAAGGAAGGAATTTAGAAGATAGAAATTATGGTTCTATACAATAGGAAAGGCTCTGCAGATACAGATGTGTAGAAATTGTGCATTTGTAAATACAGTTTTCTGAATGAATAAAAAAGGCATCAAAGAAACAAATTGAGAGGCAATAAACTTAAATGCCTTATAAATCTATTTAAAATAAACAGAATACCACCCCCACCTAAATATTACTTTACTTAGAACATGCTACTTAGCAGCGAGGCCAGCATTTTAGTAAGAGCCCATAGATGATCTTTGACATGATGGCAGCACAGACTAAGGCTTCTTGTCAGGAAGGAGCTTCTGAAGAAGTTTTTCTGTGAGTGTCTGTACCTACCAGTTTTATGTCATCTTCTGATACACTCTAAAGTTGAAGATAAGCTTTTGGACTAATTAGACCAAGTTGTATTTTGTATTTTTATTAACTATATATAAATGTGTGTTCTGTAAATGTTGATTCTATTGTAGTTTATGCAGGTGATGCCTTCAGAAGGCAATATGCTCTATGTCTTTCTAAGTATCTTCCAAAATACATTTTTTGGTTTAAATGTTGCTAATGATCAGATTTAGGACTATTTGGAAAGTTTTGCATGGAGCTGACTGAGAGAAAACGGTGTTTTATTAGTCTCCAGAAAGTCCCCAGATGTTAAGCCTAATATTTGTTCTGTTTTTGTCAGTGGAAACCAGTTTGGTGGATCTGATGCCTTCAACCAACCCCTGCCCCAAAGAAGTTGCCTTAGGCAGTAATAACAGCAGTTACCAACAAAATGTATCCATAGACACAAAGTTTGCGCTCTGCAGAGTCATGTTATCTTCTGGATCACAAAGTTGGCTATTTATTTTCATTTCCTTGTTTAAAAATGGAAAAGAAAGCTGTTTCCAGACATCAGATATGTCTACTCTCTATGGATTCCTCAGCATTTAGTCAGGGCATGATGCACAGTCTGTGTTAGTAGCTCTCTGCCTTTCTTAGAGTCTGTTCAGATTCCACTTTACATGGGATAGTCCTGGTTCCTATCTCTACTTCAAGAGAGAGTCCACCAATTCAGTTTGCATGGGTTCAAAAGAAGAGGCTCATGACCTCCGGACAAGCAAAGTTGTGTGAGGCCTTGGCACTTGCAGAAGCAGGTAGTATGGGGCTTGCGACCTTTTCCATCCCTGCTGCCCTTGTCTTTCGCTCCTTCCCTATTATTCCTACTCTTCTCTTCAAAAACTAACCCGTATGTTCTTCATGCTGTATTGCACTGCCTCAGTTACTGTGCTTCTCTGTTCTTCTTTCACTTCCATGCTACCTAGCTTTGCCTCCCAAAACTAAGGATATGTAAGGTGTTACAGGAACCTTACTGTGAGGAGCAGGTAATGCTGAGAGGGAATGTCTTGAAGTTGGACAATTCAGAAAAGATGATCATGTTCTCTGTTCTAGGTAAGCTTTGCTACCTCAGTGATCACAGGTATTTTATAGAGACAATTCTGCAGAGAAGCACTAATTCGTTAGTATTAGGCCATGTGTTCCTCTTAACTGGTAACTAAATAATTGGGGGCACCAGGGATATATGTGTACTAATAAAAATTAAACAAAGGAGTTAGTCTCTGGCTTGATGGTCAACTGCTGTGTTATGGATTATGTTAATACAATGAAAATATTTTTAGTTGCCTCCCTCCCAGACACAAAGTACTAACTGGGAATGTCCCTACCTCTGCTTGTCTGTGCCCTGTGTCCAGGTATTTGTCAAGGAAAGTATCACCTTTCTGGGCCAAAACTGTAGCAGGGATGGTGCTAAGGGTCTAAATCTAAGGAACAGTGTGACCCAAAATTCAGGCCCCTTAGCAGACTGTTCTACAAGTAAAGAGGTAGCCAGACTCTCAGATGTTGAAGGCTCAGTATGAGGAAGGAGCTCAAGCACTGTTCCTCCATCTTGCATTCACAGTTGTGATTCAAACCTTGCTGTTATGTGGCACTTCTTTGAAGATTACTAGTTCAATTCTTTCCCTCTGAAATGTAGTTTGTAGGAATGTAGTTTCCCCTGGAATATCATTGAAAGGTGAGAGTTTGCAGATTTACCATTAACAAGAAGCTCACGACAAGAACAAACATGTAGATGTCTAAACATGCAGAATTTCTGAATAAATGCTGCTTTCACTTAATTGTCCATTCTTTCACCAGGGGAAAATATTGAACACATATTACGTCTGACTGAGATGGAGTTAATTTTCCTTGGAGCAGTCCTCATAGTGCCATGCTTTGCACTGGTAGCTCAAAAGGTGTTGCTGACACCACCAGCGTTTTGGCTACCACTCAACAGTGCTCCCCAACTTTGTCACTGTTTCTCCAACATTCACCCATCACCAGCAGGCTTCGAGTGGGCAAGGTCTTTGGAGGGCACATAACCAGGACAGCTGTCCTAAACTGACCAAAGGGATGTTCCATACTGTATGATGTCTACTCAGCAATATAAGCTAAGAGGCAGGAAGAGCATGGGCATTCATTATTGGGAGGTTTGTCCTCCAGAGTACTCAAGCCCTGCTTCCTTGGAAATGACTGGACATTATGTGCTGGTGGGAAGTTGAGAATAAGTCTTCAAGTTTTCTTTGCTTCTGCACATGGCCTTTGCTTTTGCTTTATTAAACTGCCTTTATCTTGACCCATGAGTTTTTCTCCATCTTGTTTTCTCCCTTGGTTCTACTGAAGAGGGAAGAGATACGGTGTTGTGATTGGGCACCTGGCATCTGTCCAAGCTCACCACAGTACTGCAGTGCTGGCTCACTTGTCTTCTGGAAGTTCTCACACTCTGTGTACATTCAAGAAAGCAGTCTTCTTCATAGTGGCTACTATGATTTCTTTTATATGAGAAGGATAGAGGTGATCCAGTTGCCAAGTTCTTTTTCTTCTGTAAATCATCAGAGCCTCTGTTAGTTGATTTCTTGATGAGCCCCTTGTCAGATGATCAGATTTCTGCCAATTGACTTTGTTTCCAAGGCAACCACTCTGAAGCCAGTTTCCTTCACTAGTAGGTAACTTATTTTTTAGAATAGGTTGATTACATTTTAACTGCATTGTTCTTAACAAGATACTTAAGTTTAAATAAAAAAAATTTAAATATACATAATGAAGCAAAAGTCTTTGTAACTAAAATGAAGTTGGCAGATATATGTGGGGATTTTCTAATCTCTCACAAAATTCATAAATTGCACATTTTCCCTAAAGATAAGCCTGCCCAACAGTTGTTCTCATTTATGTACATATTCAGTGTATTCTTTTTCTGAAAACAGTGAGAGTTCTAGTGACTTACAGGGGTGTTTCACAAAAGCATAGATAGTTCTGTGAGTACCAGCAGTACAGCAGTAAGCTTTTCTACTCATTTAAGTCTCTAAACTGGACACTGGTATCTAAGAAACAATAGGTTCCAAGCAAACCTTTTTTTTTTTTTTAGTGCAGTTGTCATGGTCTTACCCTCCATCCCGCACATATAGTGCTTCCATCTAGTAAGTTACCACATCCTTTGCTTCAGTGTCTTTTTCTGTTAATCTGCTTTTGCTTCCAACAAAACTCATAGGATTGTCTTTGCTGAGGTTTCTTGCATTCATCCTGTGGATTTATGTTTTTGGGGAAGAGGCACAAATGGGAGATAGTTATAAAACTCTTTTTCTGAGGAAAGCAAACTCAAACATCCATATTCATTTAGGCATGTAGTATCATCATGCTTACATATAATCCTGAGGGTACTGATTTCTGAATATAGCAGTATTAGGTGACTGAAGTTGTTCTCTTGCTTATCCACTGAGCTTTCAGGTTATAGTCTTAATTTCAGGGATGGGTCAAACTCAGAGAAACATTTCTGAAACTTCTAAACTTTATAGGACAAGGTATTCACATTAATGGAATCAAATTTTAATTTCTGTCAATGCACTGAACTGTATTTAATGGGTGCTCTAAACCCCTTCTTTCTTAGAGATGTCAGACAATTTTAGAGTAGAGATACAAGCACTTGTGTTTTTGGGGGTTTTTTAATGATTTTTTAAAGCATTGTTTCCCCAGAGGATCGGAAATTGCTGAATATGAGTTGAAATAATTTCAAGATCGTTTGTGTAAGCATTTGGATTTTGAAGCACTTAAAAAGAAAGCATTATTCACTGTTAGCCATAATGAAGCAACTGTTCTTCTGTAATGTGATTGCTTGGGAAATTTTTGACTGATCACAGTGAGCTATCCAGTCCCTTTTGTAGGGAACTGATCTTGCAAGAGCTTTGTCTTTTATTCTGTCTCCATCTGTTGATAGGATGACTTATATCGTCTATCTGGACTGACAGACAGGACTTAGGCGCCAGTCCAGCAAACCACTTAAACAAGAGTTTAGCTTTAAGCTTTACAGTAACTAAATTAACAGGTTAAAAAAAATTAAAATGACATTACTAACACGCTACTGTCATCTTTAGAAGGAAATTCAGGAGATTAGGTTGTATTGGCACATGAACTTTAAGTAGAATAAGAAGTGTTAAATTAAAGATACACTGAGAACAGAAAACATTAATTAAGACCTTTGTCTTTAGTGCAGAATTTAAAGGAGGAAAGATTCCACTTCAATAGCAGACAGTTGTTGTATGTTGTTTTTAGATCAGTGCTGCTTGAGTGTGTAGCTAGGCACATGGAGTAAGTAGACTTACTACAGAGGTAGGTAGTAGTTTCCTCTGGCCAAAAAAAGACTGACCATAAGATCAGCAGGAATTATGGCATACTATTGTTTTAGAAAGAAATTGCAGCATACCTGTCTCTTGTACTAACAGAACTAGCAACGACTGCACAGCTAACAATAGTTCATTCACAGACCTGGAAATTCTGGTATATTCTTTAAGGGTTACTGAAGTATTTGTTTCTTCACAAAATCTTTTTAAAATGTTCATTCTGTCAGAAAAATAATACTGTCCTTGTGAACAGATGAAGTTACAGTTTTAAGATAGTTGAATTTATATTCAGTTAATGAAACTGATGATAAAATAAAAATTAACTCTTTCTGAATTTAGTTTGGTTCATCTTTCAGTTTTATTGTACAAATGGAAATGCCTTAGGTTTTGTGTTCCATAATGGTGACCTCTTGTGGTGTGAATATGTCAGTATTTCTGAAGGAGCTTTCTGTAACACATACTGGAGGAAGTTATATTTACATGTAACTTCTCATGAGCAGATAACTTACTTAGTAAACTAACATAATCTTTTCCAATTAGTTATTAATATATTGGACTTATGCTAAATGTATGTGAAGAAACAAGCATTTTGAGCACTTTATTCTGATAATACTTTTGTATGTCCATACTGTATCTTGTAGTGACCAGATGAAAAAGCTTGGCACAAATGCGTCATGGCCAAGGAGTTCAGGCTGGAAGAGAAGAGTAACAGGTACTTCATAAGGCATTTTGATGTCCATTCGAAATATGTGAAGTCAAATAGAAATAATCTAATTTTTGTGATTTGAAGATCTCTTTATTATTCATTGAACAGTATTTTTGGTTTTCTAGATATATTGTTTTTTTTACTGTTGTTGGTAAAGAAAATACTCAAGAGATCTTCACTCTAAAAATCTGTTGATATTTTTCTCTCTTGCTTTTCCTGTATGTAGGCTTAAGAACTTGCCAGTCCATTAACAACATCTTTGCCCATCACTCTTTGTAATATGTCATAGTTCCACAGAAACCAATAAATTATGCCAGACTGTATTATCTAAAGGAACAGTTTCTGGATTGCCATGTAGGGACGTGTGTCTTGCTAATTTTACATAACAGGTTTTAATTGATATTTCCTCATAGCTGGCATGTTTCATACATTGCAAGTGTGTATCTGAAAGTTTGATATGGAAACCTGAAGTTTCTACTGCACTCCTATTATGCTTTATTACTATTTTTCTAGAACTGAGAAGTTGTGTTATTCTGGATCATTCTGCAAAGGCTGTAATGTGCTCTGCTTTCATTTCTTTCAGAGGAGCTGAGAGTATTTACCATGTCATGGGAGTTAGTATTCTTATAAGCCTTTTAATTTATTTGTGTTATTGAAAAAAGTCATGTGCTATTAGGTTTGTATCTTTTTATATCTACTTTACTTAACATTATGTAGCTTCCTTAGTCTGTGCATGCTGCATCTTTAATCCCAGAATAAACAGTGGGATGTCAGTAGGAATCCTCCATCATTTCTTCTCTATAGTGGAGTCCTGATTGCAGTGTTCGTTTACGGATTATTTCTGTATTCTGGTATGAATTGTGTTCAGGCTTTTACATTTTATAGAGGAGGTAGGTTTTAATACTGATCTATTCGTAGCCACTCAGTATTCAGTGAAAAGGCTAAACATTTTAAATCAGGCAGTGCACAGCTTTTGAAAGCTCAGTGTTGCTAAGGCTCTTGTATTTACATGCTAAAAACAGCAACCAATAAATGTAGACTGATTAGTGATTTTTTTTTTTTTTGACCAGAATGCAAAGCAGCGGTTAAGACCTATGAAAAACTGAGGCAACCAACTCCAACTTGCTGCATTCTTTTGCATGAGTATTTTTGCTGTTGAATTGTGATTTGCTCAATTGGAAAGTCCAGGACAGCTCCTGCAGTATTTTAAATACAGCTAGTACCCTAACTTTTCATCAGCAGCTTTAAACATCTCCCAGGATGGAGGCACATACAAGTTTACAATTTATGAATGTTACTTTTCTTTATATTCATGTATTTTCTGTTTGTTCTTATTGCTAGGATTAATATTGTTTAGTAAAAGCTGATTATCTTCTTTTTATCCTAGTTATATGAGATATTTGTTTTAAAAAATTATACCATTATGACTTTCAGGTTGCTGTATTTTTGTGATGAATATGAGACAAAACAGAGTAGTAAAAAAAAAAAAAAACATTCTTTCTGATCTGAACATTAAATAGCCTTGTTAATTTTAATTTTTTTTTTTAAGTGGGAAGTTTGGTTCTATCTGCAAAGGCATGCTTGAACTATTCCATTTCTTACCTGATGAAGTTAAGCATGTGTGCACTTAGAAAGTCAGTCCCATCTTTCAGTTCAAAAAAAGTAGCTACAAATCGGAAAGAAAAGAAATAATTGAGTCAATATGTGGGTTTTGTGGCAGGAAGGAAGAGTGCAAACTATTCTAGTGTTCTCATTTCAGCTGTGATTTTGCATTTTCCGGAGTAGAACTTTCACTTCATTGCAAATGCTTCATAGTGTTTTATTAATTGAACTACTTAGCAATCTAAATAAGATTATCAACTCATTTGATCTAGAAAATAGAAATGGTCTGCAAAAGAAGTAGCAATAATATTAGCTAATAACATGTACTAATATGTATGTATGCAAGCACCAACAGTATATAGTTATTGCAATAACTGATATCAGTGTATTACTTATGAAACAGCAGCATTTTTGTATAATCTGTTGAAATAGATATATTTGATAGGATGATTGTGTGTAAAATGTAGATAGTTAATACAGATCAGAAAAAGAGTCTGGCTAATTTTTGAAGAGCAAGCTTTTAAAATAGGAAGGTTTTAAGTGTTTCACAGTTCCAGGTAGTGCTTAGTAGACAGTCATTGTTTTAAGGTCTGAGATACTGCTCTCATGCTGTAAACCTCTCATTATTTGTGTTCTCATCTCGTGTGTTACTTTTTGTGTTTGGTAATGATTATATTAAGAATTTACATTGTCATTTAAATGCAAGAGCTAGTAATGAACAGCGGGAGACACTTTCAGACAAATCTGTCACTTAGAAAATTTCTGTATTCTAGTCTTAATGCCTTTCTTCATGTTATTTAGTGATGTTGTGTGACTTTTATTTCCCTATTTAAAAAAAACCCCAAAACACAAAAGAAACATAACATAAAAAACTAGATCCCGTCTTTGTAAGAACAAGTTTGGTTGCCTGCAAGATAAAGAGCTTAACCCAGTCTTGAACTCCAAACATATGCCTATATTCACCTTGTGAGCAACTGTTGGATCCTTTAAGTCTCAAGCTGTGCAGAAACTCTGACTCTCCATTCATAGTGGGCCAGTGTGTCATTCACATAGTGCCAGGTGAATGTGAAAAGATTGTTCAGCAAGTCAGAATAATTCCCAGTGATACTGCATCCATATGAAAGTCAGTCCTGGAATCCATTTTTTAATAAACTGTTTCACCAACTCCCTTGTTCAATCTGAACACAGATCCATGCTCTTAGTCTTCTTTCCAGAAGAATTCTAGCCCACTGCTTTTTTTGTCTACCAATTTTTAACTTGATGTCTCTGATAGATTCTGTTTTCTTTTATTATTTTCTTTTTGAAGAGAAGTATAAAAAAAGCTGAAGTATTTTTAGACACTTCTCTTTGTGAAGTAGATGAGGTTTCTGTTCATGAACAGTCACAGCTTTTTCTCAGTCACAGGAAATTGTTTGAGAGTGACCAAGAAAACTGCGAGTTGGTTGCCTTCGAGATTTTTGTCATCTTTATTGGAGGCAAAACATTTGCTATTCATTCCCAAGTTATTGTGTGAAAAAACGTTGAATGCAATAAGGAATAGGAGGGGAAACATGCATGTTACAAAAATTCAGTTGTGAAGTTCTCAAAATTAATTGCATTAAGTAGTTAGAATTACTAACAGGATGTAATAACTAACAAGGCTGTTTTCACTAACTGACCAAAGAGTCAGTTATTCAATCTTAGTGTAATATCATGTGTGTGTACTAAATAAAATTGCACAATCCTAGAGGATTGTCTGTAGGATGGATTTTTTTTAACATAGAATAACCTGTCATGTAGACACAGAGCTGAAAAATAGTAGGACATGTTGATATATAAGTAGTCATTACCTACCAGTTCAGCAATTAAATGAAACATTGATGTCAGCAAACAAAAGCTTTACAGTACAGCTTTACATATCAAAACATTTATCCATCTAGTTTTGTTTGAAACTTTTGTTTTTGGGAAAATGTAAATAAAACCAAAAGCTTAAGCGGTAGAATAACCCAGAATATGTCAAGATGGCAAATAAAGTGTTTGTAGCTATTTATTTGTGTAGAAGTTGAAACCTTCACTGAATGTGTGCTTTTGTTTTGAATGTATTTTGAAGGCTTAGAGGATGAAACAAGAATAAATGAACGGGAAGATGAAGAAGTCTTTTGGCGTATAAAGATTGTACCAATTCTGCATGAACTGAAAAAAAGTGGGTAACACTGTTCTTTGAAGGGTTTATTTTCTGCACTGTGTCCTTTGGGAAGCATGGGACTCATTTGTGTTTACTACAGAATAATAACAGTAATTGTTCTGTGTGGCCTTTTATGCTTTCATATGTTCAGTGACTTTGCAGCATGAAACTTGCTGGGGAGCAATGAGGTTGTCACCAATCTCTAGGTGGCCCTGCTTGAGCAGGGTGAGGGTTGTATCAGATGACCTCCAGAGGTTCCTGCCAACCTTAGCCATTCTGTAAAAAAAAAACCCCAAACCCACAACAGTTTAGAGGAGATCTTGTCTGACTGAATTATCTTATTTTAGATCACATAGCTCTGCCAACTTAGCAGTCAGTGATGAGGTAATAATTTTAAGAATAGAGTACTGCCCAAATTCACTGCTTTAAGTGTAGACTGCATTGAAGGCCTCGATTCATTTTAGAAAAATAAGGAAATCTTAATGAAAATTTCCATTTTGTGCTTAAAGTATTCGATGTATTGGAAAAGCATGTAATGACCTAGAATATTGAAGCAAATTTGAGTAAATTAAGTATGGCTTGAAGGATTAAATTCTGAAATCTATTTTAATGTTTCATCCAAAAGGTTGTTCAGTTGCTTTCTGTAGACACTATATTTATTTGAGTGGTGGGAATATAGAAGGGAGATTTATTTTTACAAGTTGTTCTGTTTTACAGGATCTTTTGCAGTGCTTCTTATAGCATGGTACAGATTAGAATTTTATTTTGCATATTTTTGCAAAATCACTAAGTGATTCCCAAAATATGTAATTATTTTAAAAAGACAGGATTCTTATTCTCACATCTGTCACTGATGTATAGAAAAACAGTGATCAGGAAATTTAGAAACAGCTATGCAACTTCACATTTTCCTTGCTTAATGCCAGGATTGTAAAATATGAGCCAATGACTTATAGTTTTGCATAGTGAAATGTTCTTTACTGGTAAGCAAAATAGAATTTAGAGGTAAAATCTAATCATGTCTTTCCCTTGTCATGAATGTAGCTAAGGAAAATCAATTTTCATGCCCGTTTTCCTCAGTCCTTACTTGATTTGTTTAGTGTGTTGGGGGTTTTTTAGCTTCTTTTTAAACTTGATTATGGCTTAGTTTCCCTAATAATAGATGACATTATCTAATGATACTTTCTCACCAGTCGATTGAATGCTACTACAAAAACCTTAAAGGTTGAGTTTTGCTGCTGCTTAAATATTCACACAAACTGTAACTGAATTGCATCACTGCCTCCTGAAGTTGGATGGTATATTGCTTTCTTTAGGCTGTTTGCAGCACAATTACAATTTTTCTTATAGAAATGAATAGTAGAATCCCATAATTCTAATGTTTTGAGCGGGTCTGTTAGTAATTTCATCTTTTTGAATTCCATGTGCAGTTGTTTGCTTCCTACCTTTCAGCTAATTCCCTGCACATGCGTTTAGGTCACATTTAGTTTCCTATATATTAATAGAAAAGCCTTTTTCTTCCCCTTTCTCCCTCAAAAGTATTTGCAGAGAACTTTCTATTCAAAAACAAATCTGAAGTTTAACCTGGAATTTAATTATTGTCTAAAATCTTCTGCATATGATACACTTGAAAAAGTAATAGAGCCTCAAAGTCTCTTTTTCCAGAGGAACAAATAATTTATTTTGTTACATTCCAGTACTCAGGAGGATAAGCTTCAGAAACACCCCATGGGATGAGCGATGAATAATTGTTTTTGTTGTTAATTTTGATGAAATGGAGTGTAAGACCTTTCAGTTTTGGTTCCTTTCCACTCCTGTTTCACAGCTTACTGGAGCAGAGGGTTTAGAATCATGCTGAATTTTGTTAAATTTTCTGTCATGATGGGAGTTTTAAGGGAACAGTCACTGCTGTTCTTTGAGTGTGCTGAGTGCAAACTGAGATCTTCCAGGCACTGCTTGCCATGAGAGATGGGTCCTTGAATCTGCCAGCAGCTTTGGGGCCTCAGACATGTTTTTTGTTGTAATTTCCTGGCCATACATATTTTATCACAAGTGCATTGCCTCCTTGCATATGACTCTGTTTTAGCTGTGAAGTACATCCTGAGTAAATGCAGAGTTGTACAGATACCTTAAGTGGATTTACATGGTGCTTTATACGTATCACCTTATAGACAAAAGCAAATATAAGAAAAGAAAAAAAATACCTCACTGCTGAATTTTAAAAAATAGACAAGACTTCTCTCTCTGAAGTAAGCATTTACATTATTCCTTTGTGTTGAGATGCAGTTTTTGTAATAATTTACTGTAGGTTTTATTTTTTAGTATTTTACATAGAGTTTGAGGGACTTGGTTGAGGAAGTAGATGACTTTTTTTGTCAATCAGCCAAGATTTCACTCAAATACATCTCACACTTCTACTATACATTCTAGTTTTTACACCAGTAAACAAGTTTTTATGCTCACTTATTCTTAATCCCAGCAAGGTGATATATAAAGTTATGTGCATGTGGAGAAAAATATTCCTTAACTATATCTTTTTCCCATGTAATGTTTGATAGGAGCACTTTAAAGACACAGTTTCCTCTTAGACATTTGGTCAGTCTGATTATTAAGCATTAAAGGTGAGTTTCATTTTAGCCCTAGGTATTATTTTGGCTCTGTGACTTCTTGTCTTGAGTCTCCTCTTTATGAAAAAGTAGAATAAAACTGTTTCTGAGGATCATGTTGTCATTTTAAGAGATTTATTTGATGCCTTTTTTTGTTGTGCAACCCATTCTTTATTTTGTTCTCCCATGTCTTATCTATTGAGATGCTGTGGATAAGGTGGCACTGATAATTATTTTTTGTTTTTCTCTCCCTGCCTACACCCTTCAAGTAGAAGACAATATAGAAAATCTTTGTCTGGCTTGTACCAAGCTCTATCAAGCATTGAATGAAGGAAATATGCTTGGAAGAAGATTTAAAAGAAGAAGGGAGCTTCTGAAGACCTTATATAAACTTGTAGACATTGATTCAGATCCACTTTGCCTGAAGCTGGCAAAGATTATTCTGGCTGTAAGTGTTTTGAAATGCTGTTTGGTAGAATGTGAATCTCAAAATCATGAATCACAACTTGCATTTAGTGTTTTATTTCATATTTTTAGACTGTGTCTAAACTAACCCTTTCCTAAGTACAGTTTACTACTACAGAGATACTAGTGTCCCATTCATCTAGATCAGCACTTGTTGAAGCTTAGTTTTTGCAGAGAAATTGCATCTGGGGGAGGAAGGAGGGGCACAAAATAGGATAGCTGGTGTACGGTGACAGAAATATTGTATAGACATGGAAAAGAGACAGGGTTCTAAGCTGGGATACTCATGCAGGGATTTAAAACGGTAATTAAAAAATTTACACATGGAAATGAAGCCTTGTTCTTGAAAAATACCTTGACCTTCTTAAACACCTTTATCTGAAAATAGCAAAACAGGGTTGTTTTGGGGTTTTTTTTGAAGGCAAGTGTAATTAATCTCTTCCTTTTGTATTTCTGGTTAAACCTCTCAATTAAGTTTGTACTTTTGAACGTCTTGATTTATGTACTATAACATATGTATGGACAGTCACTGGTGAAAGGATGCCAGCCAGCACTGTACTGTAGACATTGTAGTAATTTGTGTGCATGTTTTGAGGGAGGCATGTGTGCTCCTTTTTATTTAAGGTGGTGTAAGTTATTTTAATCAGAAGATACAGTCCTATACCCAGATACTACATAGATGTTAGTGCTTATTTTAAAAAAAACCAAAACATTCCCATACAGACATTTTTGTGTAGAATCTTTTAAAGATCATGAACATAAAAGAAATTGTCCTTGAATTGCAGAGGAAAGGCAGACATATGTCATTGTATTTTTACCACTTTAACTTGCCCTTCATGATCTCTCAGGGACCATTAGTACATCGTAAGATCCTTTCTGATACCTGAGCATAACTTTCATTATGACGTGTACTGTTGCACTGGAGTTCTTTGTGGTATGGCCATAGATGCCAAAACAGTGATCTCTGTACAGAATTTTTCTGTAAGAGTGAATTAGAGGAAAAAACCTGCAAGTTACTGATATTCTACCTGCAGATTTATAGAGTTACTACATTAAAAGTCTATGTATCACCTCTTATTTTAAAGTAACTCAACACAGTTTGCGAAATAGAACTTCAACTATCTGTTTCAGAGTCCTATAATTCTGCAAACTTTTTCAGTTTGGTTTAGTGTATTTAGTTAGGGTTTCATCTGGGATTTAATAGTTCTCTAAAAATACAAGTTTGTCATGGTGTCTGAACTTGCAGAATGTTATGGTTCATTTTTGCATGTAGATTTTAGTTGTGATTTTTGTCTTCTTTTGCAGATGAAAGTGGAAGGAAAAAATCTTCTTAGTGCTTGCAAGCTGGCGTTTAAAATTTGCAGGAATGAAAAAAATGATTACATCGTTCAAAATGACAGCTTATTGGGTATGTATTCTGTTCTTGTCTGTAAGTTAGATGTCGAACTTCAACAGATTGTTTGCCTTTCAAGAAATGTTCTCAGAGTTAACTTAGTCACAGGTTAAAAGTTGCCTACTACATCAAAGTAATGGTTGGCCTAGTCCAGTGTTCTGTGTCTAACTAATGATACCAACAGGGGATGCTGTTTAGGGAGAGCACGGAAGCCTACATGTTTTCTGTCCCTGTACTCCCCCAGCATCCAGAACTGTTACATTCTTCTAGGGACATTAGATGGTGCATCCTTCTCTAATCCCTTTTTAGTCTCTGTTTATGGGTCTTTTGTTCATTAATTTACCTAATTTCTTTCTGAACTTTCTGATTCTGTCTGCTTCTACAATTTCATAGAACAACAATTTCTGAAAATTCTCTGTTTGCTGTGTCAAATCTATGTACTTTTCATTAACCCCCTGTTTGTAGTTTTTGCAGGATTTGTGAGAGTTTCTATGGTCATCTTACCCTTCCTCTTCATGATTTTTTTAAACCACAGTCATATTATGTATCTCTGCCTTCTTCTTTTCAAGACTGAGGGATCTCAGCCTTTTAGCTCTCGCTTTGAAAGGATGTTGTGCCCTTTAGTTGTTTTATAAGTCCTGCTCTGTACCTCCTCAAACTCCAGTAGATCCTTCTTGAGATTTACGTTGTAAGACTGTCTGGAATGCAGGCTGTGTCTGCACCAAAATTTTATAGAAACAAAATAATGCTGAATGTGTTGTTGGCCATCATCAAGGAAGATCTTGAGAACAATCATTGTCTTTTTTTATAGCTGCTGCTGCTGCACATTGAGTTAATGGTTTTGGAGAATTCTCAGCAATGGCTCTAAGAGCTCTTGTGATTGTAGCAGTGTTTGTGTCATGCACACACATCCCTTGCAAATGTGAGAAATATGAAGAAAATGACAATATATGAATGATACTCAGTATTGATTTATAGTCATTCCCTTCATTTAAAACTGCAGTATATTTTATTAATGTAGGCCTTGATCTTGCAAACCTTTATTGCATGTGTATAAGTTAAGGCATATGTGTATCTGCTTAAATAGATGAGAGTATTGATGGATTTCAAGTTTAGTACACAACTGTTGTCAGAAATAAAGCTAGCTTTTTCAGTAGCAAGGAAAGAATTCACAGAAAACAGCTCAGGTTGCTCAGTTGACTTGGGATACTGAAAACTACAGTTTTGCAGAGATTAGCATCATACGTAGCATGTGGGCAAGTCATGTGGCTATGTCTATGTAAGCACTGGATTTTTTGCTCTAATTTCTGTCTTGATTCACTTTTCTTTCACTTGCTCTTCTTTCCCTGTGTTTTAAAAACTAGTGAAGGAAAGAACATTCATTGTAGTGGTTTGTTTGTTTCCGTATTCACTCTTTATGTTTTGGACCCAACTTATCCAGGTAGAAGACATGAACATGGGTTATCATTATAATTGCCCAGATCCCTGTTGTCAATATCTTTTTCCTCTTCTGGTCCTGTGAACTATTTATGTGCAGTGGAGCAGCTCCAACAGAAGAAATAAGTTAAAATCATTTATCTCTAAATAGACAACTACTATTCAAGACCCTGTTTGATACTGAGCAGAGCAGGAACTGAAGCTGAGAGGCTGGGCAAGAGCCTAGAGTGAGTGCACATCATTCATATACACTCATACACTTGAAGAGAGTTTCAGCTTGGGTTGAGAGAGGAAAAAAATGTTAGAAATCTCTTCAGTTTAATGACATAGGAAAGTGTTTTTATTCAATTGAAACTTGATGGAACATAGTAAGCAGTAATAAATAAGTTTCAATCAGTTACTAGAAATTCAAAAATACAAAGTTGGTTAGGATTACTTATTTGTTGAAGATTCTCCCAACAAATTCAGAATGTCTCAGTTTGACTGCAAAAGATACACTGAGCTTGTGACTGTTATCAGTTGTTAATTTTAACATTTCAAATATCTGACAGTGGTAGCATAAAACAAGACTTTTACAGTAACTTTGCCTCCATAAAAAGTAAATCTAAAATGGCTACGAACATCTTTCAAATGTGAGACTCGAATCAGATCCCTGTACTTTTTAGTGCTCCATTTGAGATGCTTTAAGACATTTGATTTTTAAGGAAGTACTGGGAATAAGCCCCTTTAGAATGTGTCAAATTTAGTACACAAAACTCCAGGCACACACAATCACTTTTGCAAATCTTGACTGAGGATTTCAGTGATTCCTGCAATGTGTTTACAACTTATGTTGGTTCTTGAAGCCTGGGAGAACAAAAGTCAGGCCCATTCTCTTATTCATCAATAATTGTTTCTTGGTTTCAATCCAAGTACCCAATTTTTCTAGCCCACTTATTAGAAATGCGAGAGTTTAATCTGAATTTTTTTCCGCAGTTGTTAATCCCTTCAATGATTGGACTGTATAAAATATAAATGTTAATATTAGACTTTCTGAATAACAATGTTTCTTTTAGGTTGTTTGTTGGAAGTTCTAAGAAATGAAGATCTACAAAAAAACAATGAAGCTCTCCTCTATTGCATGGGAGCTATAAAATTCATGTCTGGAAATGCAGTACTCCTTAATGAAATGGTCAACAAAGGAGCTGTTGAAATGTTGCTGCAATTAATGAAGCAGATTAATAACATAAAAGAAAATGACACATATTTCTCCAACTTGGACCACTTATTAGTCCAGGTTAGCATTTACTTTTATTTCTAAAAGTACACACTTCAAGGGCAAATTAAAAATTTAATTAGAGGAGATAAGCTAACCCTGTGTGCCACTGACAGAGTTGTACCTATCTTTTAGAAGACTTCTTTTTCAGAAGTTTAATGAAGTTGTTCAGGATCTAATTTAATTACCACAGATTCTTTTGTGTAGTCAATTTTAAGGGCTTTAGAAATTGGGAAGTTAATAGATATATTTTCAGGTACCTAATAAACCAGTTTCTCATTATTACTTTATGTTGCTGGCAGTGTTCTGGATATTATAGTAACCAGATAAAAATGTATTCCTGTCTAAATTATTTAAACTGAAATAATAAATACAAACTGGTTCTGCAATACTTCAGGAGATTACAAAAAGCTTTTTATTGCAAGAATAATGCATTTTTAAAATGCCTAGGAAAACACAGCTATGTTTCTTTGACAAAGTGTTTTTGAAGAACTCTAATGTAAGGAAAAAGTGGTTTCAAAAGCCAACGGTTTTTGAATCTTTTGGAGGCAGCAGACTCAAGCACCTCGATGAGTGGTGGCTATAAAAACTAATCCTTTACTCTAAAACTGTTTAAACCTCAGTGTTTTAGAAACACTGTGAGTTTTTTGTATTTATCAAGGTAGATTCCTGGCATTTGTCACTTCTGGGGACTTCATAGGAAAATATATCAGACAACTTTCCGAGGTAATGTTTGCACTAAGTTTGTCTACAATTATGCCAGATTTCTTTAATTCTTTACCAACTTAAAAGTGAGGGATTTTATGCTTTTTGAAATTGTTTGAGAAAACAAATAGTTTACATCATTGTGGTACTCTTACTGATTTTTGTCTGCTTTTCTAGTGGTGCTATGAGGTATGTCTCTGCAAAGTACTGTGTATAATCTTCAATATAAACAGACTGGGAGATGCTCTGAAACACAATGAAATGACGTGGCGTAATACTTACATTTTGTTAAGGAAGTGGCAAACTGCTCCAGACTGGTAGAATTTGGGATGAAACTGGAAATTTTGTGCTTGTCGTGTTCCTATTTCCTTCGTTTCTGATCCTGTCATTAAGTTCCTGTATGAATCACAAAATTCTCTTTTATACACGTTACCTTTCTTGTGGCTCTATGAATTCCCCACACAATTGTAAAATAATCTGTGCTATTTTGTTGATGTCACCTTATATTCTATACAAAAATTGTATGCTGGATTTCCAAGCCTCCTGTTCCCAGACCAGACGTACAAACTTCAGGGTTCTGCACATAGTTAAGATTTTAGTGACCATATTTTTCTTGAATGATGCTGGTTAGACTTTGTAAATCCTGATACTACTGCAGTGCCACTTAGGCAGTCAGTTTAGGTAGAAACCCCCTGTTGAGTGGTCCAGAATAGATTCTGTTCTCAGTGTAATTTGTAAGATGATACTGACTTAAAATACCTAAACTATAAAGAAAGTAAGCTTAGATGAAGAAGTGGAGTGTGATGCCTCACGTATGGAAGCTGTGTGATCATTTCAGTGAGTGCATAAACAAGTTGTATTTTTTGTAGGCATTTTAAAACCTAAATTAGAGACATGTATCTTTTTCATGTCTGTGTAGCTTAAAAACATAGTTATCCTTCCGAGAACAAGAAGGGAATGGTTAAAAACAAGGCATATTAATTACTGATGTTTGATGACTGCTGTTGACATTAATACATATAATGGGAATATTGTTGACTCAAAAGAGATGGAAATTTATGTTAGATATAAAAAGAAGTCTTTGCCAGTTGAGGCATTTAAAAATAACAAATGATGTCTGAGTAGTAAAACTAATAATCAGTTTATTTTCAGCGTTTTGACTGTCTGTCTGAAATTCCCCAGAGCTTTGGAGAAATGTTTTTCTTCAATTGTTTGCATGTGGATAAATTTAGTTTTTTAGATCAAGGGTTTAATTTGTAAATGTGTGAAAGGAAAGTATTATATTTTATGCCTTTTTTTTTTTTAATCATTGTCTCTGCTTGTTCTCAGTACAATTGGAAGTCTAGCAAGGATATTTTGTGCAGTTTGAATAGACTAGCTGTTTGTAAGAAGGCCTTGAGTATTTTGTGGAGAAGTCGTACTTAAAATTCTCTTAGTGAGGTTGCTCTTTTTCACTTGTTTGTGTTCTCCTCTGTAGTAGTACAGCTACATCATTTTAATTCCTCTTGTGAGGAACTACTGCTGTGGAATTCCTGTGCAACTTTCTCACATCAGTTCCTTCAACAAATCTATGTGCACCATTTCTTCCATGTGAGTTAATTGTTCAGTTGTCATAGACAGATGAAGGAATAGTTCTGTTTCCAGGGATGGAGTATCAAAGAAAGCTTGTTCTGTGATTTGTGTCTTCAGACTAACTGTCACTTTTGTAGCATACTGTAATTTCTAGCAACAGATCAAATATCCAGTGACATACAGAAATAATGAATAAATACAAAGCTTCAGGGATACAGAGCAAATTATACTGGAGGAGAAAAGCACCTTAAATAGTGTCACAGTGGTCTCTGAGGGAGGTTCTGCCATCTTTTAATCCTGATAACTGAAGTATCTCAGTTAACTGGGACCAGCTCTTCATTCTTTAACCGTATAATTGCACAATCACCAGATGGCAGTGTTATACATAATCTTGCTAGCTCGTCTTTGTGGGAATAAAGTCCCTTTCTGATTTCTTCAGTCTTACACAATGGATTTTATGCAGAAGTCCCACAATACAAGAATAAAAATGTTTGCAATATTTTTTTTCTTAACAGAGGACATGAAGGCCATCTCTGACTCATTTTCTGTTGCTTAACCTAGTAGTCTCGTTATATTTATACAAAATACGGTAATGCTTATTCAAAAGCCAGGATTTTTGAAGTGTGATGACAAGACTTAACAAGTACTCTGTATTTCTTAATTGAAAAACACTTGAATGTCTTCTCCTTGAAGAATAACATTTGTCTGCAACTAAATTTTCTGTTTGCGTGAATTTGATCTTTCACATGGCAACATAAGGATTAGGGGTGGTGGGGATTGCTGGAGCCAACCATTATGCATTTCTCCCTGAATGATGGTGTCTGCTTGAAGCAGCAGAGCAGCTCTAGAATTCATCTGCTGTCTAGCTTCTATTATTTTTCAAGTTGAACTCTTTAAATTTCAGTTGCATGTTAACTATTCCTGTGTGGGTATATATTTCTATGGGCTGCTGAATGTCATTCTCTTGCTACATTTCAGCATATATATTATTTTGCATTGTTTTTCCTTTCCAACCTGCCTTTGTCTGAGAATGGCTCTTCTGCTGGAGGATTTTGAACCATCTAACTGTCTCAGGCAGTGAAAAATTTTACTCACTTTTTGGAGACCTCTGCACGATTATCTATTGATAAAGATTTTAATTTTTTTTTCATTATCTAATATGTAAGTCCCTTTGCTGCAGTGGAAACTCTGGTCAACGTTTGAACAACAGTTTTAATATCTAGTTTATCCTTCATTTTCTTTGTTGTGAAGCTTAGCTAGAATTCAACAAATACTGTCCTAGGCTAACTGTGAACATCATGTATGTGAGCACTGAATGGAGTCTTCTGTGTCTGTTCCATTTGACAGGAATTTTCTGCCAGAACTTTTGAAAAGCAAAGTATTTAATCAGAATATTTTTATTAAAATATGTCTCCAGTATTGTGTGAATTTCTGAAGCATCATGACTTGAGATAGAATGCACATCTGGAACTGTCTTTTTTCCCAGTTGTTGAGTTAAAATAACAAAGAACTCTAGGTGTCTTCTCAAAATATGAGCAGTATGATGCAAACGGCTTCCATAGATTCAGTTTCTGTGTATTCTTAATATGGTATAGATTTTATATTTAGTGCTCAAGCTAAAGCCATTTGCATATCACATTCACATTATCACATAATTTTTTCCCCCTGTGCCTTGCTTCTCCATTTTGATGCAATTTTTCTTCTCCTGTTGAGCCATTAGAGAGCATCGTTTGGTACCTGAAAACATGTTCACTTTTGTCAAATTTGTTGAAATAGGACAGCAGATTTGAAAGCTGCTGGAGAATGGATGGAGTAGTGCATAGAATCCTTTGTGCAAAAACTGAAACACAACAACTTAATTTGATCCTTGTCAGACTTTCTCTTTAAAATTAGCAATTACCTATCACTGTGATAGTTATTTTCCAGAGCTTTTTGTGATAGCGTGCAATTTTAACAGATAGTCTCTCTGCCTTATCAAACTCATTTAAAACCAACATAGAGTTAATAACTTCACTCATTGAGTAAGGAAAATTTCAAGAATTCCCATATTCACATAAGATTGAATGACTTCACATTCATTTTGTAGTAAGTTCTGGATTAGTTCAAGATTAACTTACATGATACTGCTTGTCTGACCTTGGATTTGAATACCCTTACCTTGGAAAAGAACCAGAGTGTTTCAAAATATGCAGTAGGTTATTCATTTTGCTTATCTACAAGTGTTAGATATTTTATGCTTAAAGCTCCTTGAAATTGAACAGTATCCTCTAAGAATATTTTGATTTCTCCAAAATAAACCTGAACATTTAAGCTTTTCATTTGTAGATTGTTTAAATAGTGGATTTATCTTGATTTTGATTACCTTTAATTTTTTTAAATTGGAATAAATTATATTGTATTTTAAAATAAATTCATCTTCGTTTGCAACTTACGGTTATTCTCGAAATATGTTTTATATGTCAGTATTAATTTGCAAGACTTAAGTATAAATTTGCAAAATCAGACATGATGCAAAAAGTTTCTTTAACCATCCACAGCATTTCACCTCTTTTCCAGTTGGTATAGGGTTGTATACATGCCCAAAAGGTTTTAAAACTTAGGAAATATCATGTGTCCCTCAAAGGAGGAGGTTACATGCAGGCAAAAGCAGCATCAATCTTTCATTCTCAAACTGTTATCTCAAGTACACAATCTTGTTGCTTGCATGTTTCCTGTTGTTATTTATTGGTATATGCATACCTGCGGAATGTTAAACAGGGCATTCAGACTGCCTTAGGTGTTATAAATGAGACATGAACTGTATTAAATTTTCGAGGCAGTGTGTATTCTGTTGTAAAAGGCTGTGAGTAACAAACGCTTAAATATTCTGTGTGCAGCTGACAGCTACTCTTCGCAACTTGGCTGACTTGCCTCCGGCAAGGTGGCGGCTCCTCTGCGGCGGTGCCGTGTCTGAGCTCTGTGTGGCGCTGGAGCAGCGTGTCAGTGACAAGGACGTGTGCACCTCCATTGTCAGGATGCTCAGGTGTGTACAGGGCACCGTGCCAGCGACCTGCAGTCAGCGACCTCTTGCTGCTTCCTAAGAGGAGGAAGGATCAAGCACTAATACTGGAAGATTTATATTGAGTTGTGTTTTTTAAAAGCTCTGTGTAGCTTTTAATGATTTTTGTATGATAATTGTGTCCTTATTAATACTTACAGAGTAGTTTATTTGTAGCCATACAAACTTGGATTCATTGTGCCTGTGAAAAGTGTTTTGTTGTATTGTGTCATTCTTTGATCCCATAGATTCTAATTTGAGATTTACCATTTCTTGTATTTAAAGCTGCATAAATTATTAGGTATTCATTAATCCTATTTTAGGCCATATTTTAAATTTTAAAAAAATCATGATGGAAGTTACCCAAACTGAAGTTATATCAGGGACTATGTATTGTGAAATAAAATACAGACGAGAGAAAATGTGACCAGTGTTCATTGTTCTGAGCTGTCACAGAGTGTTTGAGGAGATTAATCTCTGGGATCAGGGCTTGAGTGTGCAGATGGAAGTGCTGAAAGAATCTCAGTTTTACGAGCAGCTCAGCGGCTGCTTCCCAAGTTGTGCTTTTGAGAGGGAGATCAGCATGAGTGAGTCACCAAAAAGATCATTTTGCAGTCTGAATAGTTTCTTAGTTAAAAATTACAAAGTGCACTTACAAAGCACCAGCTTGTGATATCCAATGCTAAATGGACTTGCAAATTTAAGGATTTTGAAGAAGTTGTGAAATCAGCTTTTGCTAATCTCAGGAGTTAGTTGGGTTATAAGCACTGTTTATGAGTGATGTTCTGAAGTGTTTGCTGTTGCTGCTTTGTTACTGTTCTGAATCATGTTGCCTGTGGCTCCATGTTCATTGAAATTCTGCTATGGATTTCTCCTGTTCAGCCCCATCTATCACATTCTCCTTTCTGGATCGGGTTGTGCTTTGAAGAGCAGCCACCTATAAGGGGCTGTCATTCTTTCCTCTCCACAACTGAAACCAGGCAAATTTGGCCCTTTGCTACCTGTAAAGAATGTGAATTGCTTCACCAATTCCATGCCACCTTCTCCACATCTGTTTCTAATTTTATTCCTAAAAATGATTTCTAGCAATGGTTGCAGCACTTTAAGTACATTTACTTCTTACTAAGGAGAAAGTGTTTTTTTTTTTACTTGGAAAACACTGTGGAAAGTGGGGTGATGGGTTTGTGATTAAGTGTAATCGATACTTACACTGTAATTCTGATAAGGACATTAAGGACTTCTAGAATTCAATATAGAGCAAAAATAATCTTATTCAAAGTTTCCTACTGCTTCAATTTTTTTTTTGTAAGTTTAGAACTGCATGGTCCAAGGATACAAATTAGCCATAAAATCAATTTAATTAGCTTTCTGGAAACTGCAGTCACAAAAAAAATATACTATGCAGTACAGAGCTCAGATCTGAATTTTGTTTTGTCTTCTAGTAATACAGAATGATTATTCTTTTCTCTCAATCAGTAACTTCGGGCAGCTTCTTTGTAGAGAATATGCTAATCTATTCAGATTATTCATTTCTCAGTCTGTAAGTCTTCCCGTAATTGGTTGTAATTGAACATCAACACAGATCTTTCCTAGTTTTGACTCCATGGGAGGTAGGAGGTTATCCTAGGTTGTTCTGTTATTGCAGTATTTCTGTGGTGACTGAAGCATGTGCGAGTCTCTTGTTTTTGTAATGGTCAGGGTGAGCAGTGTGGTGCTGCCGGGGCTTTAGGGAACATGCAGAGATGGAATCCTGTCTGTGAGGAGCCATGTTCTCTGTGCTTGCTGGTGTGTTCTGTTAGTGCTGTCACTGGACTCTACTAGACATGCAGTAGGAAGGGACCCTTTATTTCCTCTCCTGTCTGACTTCCCGCGTCATCTTGAGATGACAGTTGTCCCATTTGATGCTGAGAAGTGCTAGTGCTAGCATACTGTGCCCATATGGCAAGCGGCTTGGGAAGCTCCTAATGTTCGCTTCTTCCCGTAATTTGCTGTGGCAAGGATAGCTGGACTTCTGTTCTGCTCTTATGTAACTGCATATGCCTCTGCTAGAAGTCAGAGTGTTGGCATTCATTTCATTTGTTGGAAAATACAGCTCTGAGAGTCAAAAGCAGTGTGATTATTTTTTTTTTTTTTAATATTTTGTGGGAAAAGTAATTTCATTCATTTATGGTTATTTTTTTTTCTTTGTAGCAAACTTTCTTCCTACAACGACTTCTGTGCAGCTTTAGCAGACTGCTCCAGATGTTACATCTTATTTTTAGCCCTACTAAACAAACACCAGAAGCAGCAGGTCAGTTTTTTCATCTCTTGATTTTTATATATTAATCCTCTGATGTGTCTGTGTATTATTGTGTATAAGCTTGTTTTCAGTGACCTACTTTTATGCATTTACCAAATAAAATTTTTTAATGGTTGACAGCATTTCTAAGTAGTAAATAATTGAAATGAAATAATTTAGGTTGAAAATTCAAAACAACACAAGTTGATTAACTTGTCTGTCCTTTGCATGCGTAGAAACAGTCATTTGAGTACTTTTTTTTCCTTCGTTTTAAAAAAGACTTTTTAAAGCAAGTAGCTTATTTGAATATTTAGGAGTAGGAAATTGTTGGGACTTCTCCTGCCCTCCTCTCCTGCAGAAAAAGTGAATTTTCTAGTGTTAAGCAGTGGAAAGCAGAGGAAAATATGTTCCTTCTTAACAGCACAAGCTATCAAAATGTATTTCTCTTCTGCCAGAGAAAACCATGTAGCTAGAGTACCACATTTGGGATGTTTGTGCAGAAATAGATGTTTAGACTTTCTCAAAATGCATCATATTATAATGTAGAATTCTGAGTATCGTTGCTACCAGCTTCATTAGAACTTCAAAGCTCAGGTGTTGGTGTGTAGTCCTGCTATATCATAGTGATCTTTGCTGTATTTACTGGAGCACTGGGCCCTTGGAGTTTGCTGCGGGATTGCAGTCTTACAGACCGACATGCTGGTAAGAGTGGGGAGCAAAGTACTCAGCTCTATTGCCAGGTGAGTTGTAAGATGAAAATAATTTTTAGGTAAGGCTTCAATGTTCAAAGGTGGAACAAGGTTTCAAAACATAGACATCAAATCACATAAAGATTATTCTTAAAAATAAGAAACTTTCTTGACTGCTCCAGTGTCTAAACTATTTTGAGGACATGTAGCTGTCCTATACAGTTTATCTCAGGGCCAGTAATTCCTGGAGATTTGTTGGAAGGAGGTCTTCTGTACTGCTATTATTAAAGCGAGTTAATGAAGGTAACCAAATCGGCTACGCTGAACAATCTATTCTTTCTCCTGCCAAATAGAAACATAATTTCTCCCTTTGCTCTTCACCTCCATCCCTGTTTTCTGTGATAATACACATGGAAGAGGAACAAAGATAAGTTGTTTCTATTCTTCTAAATGTCTGCTGATTAATACTTCTGCAGCATATCTGAGTATTTCTACGTTCAGGCTACTCTTGCATTGTACAGTCTTCAAAGACACTTTGGTAAAATGCTCTATAAATGCTATGCAAATAACGTGAGAAATATCAAAGGCATGATATTTTCCTATACTTACAGTTATTCTTCCTTGTGACCACTGTATTAAAAACTCAACCAATTGTGTAACTGGGAATAAGGAGCTTAAATTAGGTAACATCTTTTTCCCAATCTTAATCTGTAATTTTATGGGGAACTTTTCTGGCCTCCTGAGATAACAGCTTTGTGTCATAAAGACTTGTAGGCTTATATATACCTTCAAATTGTTTGTTGTCAGGTAGTATTCAGAATTTAGGTTCTTGCTTGTCTACTTTGTTAAGTGGTCCTAAAACACATCTTTCTTCACTAGATTAGCATTGCTCTTTGTGTTAAATTGTCAGTTGTTTTATCAAATACAACTTAGTAAAAAATTAGCTTGTGTATTTAAAAAACTTAGCTATTATGTTGTCATGATTATATATGCAACGCCTTCAGAATAACTATTTCTTACTGCAGTTTTGAAACAACCATGTAATTGTCTGTTGTCAGCTTAGTGAAGCCCTGCAGAAACAAGAAGAGGGACACAGATAATGTAATGCACCACTTTTTCTGTAGTGTATAATAAACACTTGAGCTGTGAGGGGTGCCAGTGTTTTTCCTGAGGTGTAGTTGGCACTGCTAATCTTTGTTTTAAAATGCTGACAGCTAGTGACTTACAGCATGAGTTGGTATGTGTTGAAAAGAAATCAAGTAACAGCAGTGTGAATAAAATTGCCTGCTGTGAAAAGAAGCAAAGAAGAGGATAAATTATCATTATTAACTCAAAGTATTAAAAGTCCTCAGGACTAAAAACTGATATGTGAAGAAAGGAAGTATGTGAGTGTTTTCTGAATTTTCAGGTTGCAAAGTTTGTGGAATCAGGTTCGTACTGGCAGTCATGCCAGCTAGAGACATGCAGGGGAAAAAGTAGAAGAAAAATAGCATTCAAACTTTCTCAAGTGCTTTCATAACTGTGACTTTAAAAATAAGTATTATATATCGTGAAAGTAAAAATGTGAGATCTGGAAATAGGATTAATGATTTGTACCCACAGCACACACTGAATTCCACAGGTATCACCCAAATGGCCTCTGTTCTTCTCACCACGCTGCAGTTTCAGCTCTTTTTTTTTTGTCCTCAGCTTATTTTGTCTCTTGGGTAAAAGACTGATGCTGCCACGTCATCCTCTCTAAGGCCATGTCCACATTTATCAGGTTCACTGTGCCTGGATCTGCCCAACTTCCTTCCCAAATACATCTGTCAGGCAGTGGGTCTCAAAGCAACTTATAGTCTTGTGAGCAAGCAGGCTTCTGCTTGTGAGACTTGTTCTTGTCTCCCCTCACCCCCCCAAAAAAACCCCACTCATTTCAGGGCTATTGAATGCCCTTTCTGCTCTTAGGATTGCTGTAGTGGGGAGGGTTGTTACAGATGAGGCCTGTAACTGCAGGGAATTATTCCGCTTTGGTTTTGACTTTATTTATTGGGCAAAGGCTTATCTGCATGCAGTGACTGGTCTTTCTGGCTGGTATTTTGGCTGGCTTATGGAGAATTCTGTGACAAACTCCCAGGAACCTGTTTCAGTCAGTCATAAAACATAAGTCACATAATACCCAGAGGCAATCACAGGCTCTTCACAATATAGTGTAGTGCTGCAGCTATGTTTAGTTCAGATATACATGTTTGCCTTGAGAGTGTTATTGGTACTCTGCTCAGTGATATCACAGTATTATGAGATATACCAAAGGGGGTTTTTTATTATTATTGTTATTGGGAGCAGTGGTGTGTTTCTTTATCTATTGCTTGCTTCTAAAAAAATGGTTATCAGTGCTGACCTAAGTGTTCTTTGTGTTTTGGTTACTCACTTTTCCCCTCTCTACCATCCCTCATTTGGGGTGAGGACAGCTGTTGGTGTAACAGCACCATCATGTCAGAGAACTGACCCAACTTCCAATAACCTTACAGCTGAAAAAAAAGAACTCCAGTCCTTTCCTGGCTTATCACCTGCACTGCTTTCCAGTCTGATTTGTTGAACAGCCACACAAGTACTTCCTTTATCACAAATACTGAGGAAACAGTGTAGGAGAGAAAACAAATTGTGAATGGAAAGGAGACTGAGTGCTGTTTATGCCATTGCTTCTGCTGAAATGCTTGTCAAGGTAACCTTACAGAGAACTTGCACCGATAATGTGGTTCTTTTCTCCTGCATTTACAAATATATATTTTCATTTGTATTCCTCCTCCATCTAGCCCAACATTATAATAGTGCCTAGAGCAATTTAAAAAAGGCAATATAGTAATTGACCATTAAATAGCAAAAATGCAAGATTTTCTTCTGTGTTTTGTGTGTGCACACGCATATTCATAACATTATTCATTCTCTCTGAATTAGCTTTCTTTTTTCAAGAAGGAAGTATCAACTTTAGGATAAATGCTCTGACAAATGTGAATAACCACAGAAGGTCACTCTTTCCCTACAGTATGATTTCTGACAGTATGCTGAGCTGATAGTGTATTTGCATCTTCCTAATACTTCAGTTGTGCGGGTATTTTCCTCTTTTTTTTTTTTTNTTTTTTTTTTTTTTTTTTCCTGAAAGAAAAGGCAAAAGTGCAGAATATGTGATATGTACTCTGAGCATAAAATTATCAGGAGCATAGGGCTCAAAGTTTGTAGTCAACCAGCCTTCACTGGTTGTATCATAGAGAAACCGGCTGTTCTGATGTATTGAAAGATGCAAGTGAATGCACGTAATTACTAGATAGGTAAATATTAGAATATCAAATAACAATAATAAGGATATATTACTGCCTAGTGAGGCAGACACTGTCACTAAAATATGTAGCCTTAATTTTTTGTTTTAATTTCTACAGAAGATGCTGAAATCTTGGGAACACCTCTGAAAAGAGTTAAAGGAATGATTAGTTAAAACCCCCCAAGCAAATTAATTTTTCTATGACAAAGGTCGGACTATTAGCAAACTGCCTATTAATAGAATCTGCACAAGGAAGACATTGCTGTTAGTAGACCAGTCTTTAATCTAGAAGAAAAAGAGCTAATAAGAAATAGTGGCTAATAGAGAGATCAGTAATTACTGGAGTGGACCATGAGGCCTATGGTTTTCAATGTTTTTTTCCCATTCATTTAATTTCTGAAATATTTTTTTAGAGAGTTACACTGTTTTTCATCAAATGTTCTTCTGGTGACAGTGCACTTACTGTGCTTGCTGATCTTTCCCAGATCTCCAGGTGTCCAAAAACAAACCTAAGGACAAGATTTCTTGATTGCTAAAAGTCACTAAGTGCAAATGAATCCTTTTCTGAAAAGTTTAGCTAAACAGATCAGATTTTGAGGTGTAGAAATTATCAGGTAGGGTCCTGTAGTGTGGATACACAGAAGTATAATTACATTCTTGTAATGACTGCTCCTTATCAAATGCATCTGTATATTCACATTTGGAGGGGGGAAGGAGGTTCCCTTTTTACTGATAAAGTACTCCCTGCTATCACTGTGGCAAAGCTTCTCTCTGCTCCTTATTTCACATTCCTCAGTCAAGAACTTCTTTGCTTTCAATACTTTGAGGTTATTCTACACCACTCCTGCATATCACCCTCTATCCCGCTCCCTTTTTTTTTTTTATTCTTTAAATTGAGTTTAATTTTGTGTCAGTTGTTATTTCTGGGTTTGAACAGGAATTTTCACAGCTCAAATGTCACTTCAAGATGAATCCTGACTGTGTTTGCAAGAGGTTATCTCCAAGATGGTATAACTACTGTGGTTTTGTCTATCAGTAGACTATCAGACCTTGCAAAGGTTGTCTTTCCAAGGTGCATGATAAAGCAGAAGTACAAATTTGGTAGTGAAGTGTAAATTAGATTTGAATGAGAAGCAGGGCAGGTGGTAGAATTTTGACTTAATTCTATTGAAGTTTGTGTAACATGGAGAGCATATTTCATTTACAGCTGATGATTCAAAAGGAGCTCAGCTGCTGGCATGTGACCTTTTGTTTTGTACTATCCCTTCCCTTCTGAGGGCCCAGGCACCAAATAAAGTAACAACAGGTACTTAGCCAGTGTGTACAGACTCTGGAATGGACTCGCCCTCCTTATTTATCTCATTTTAGTTAGAAGCTATTGACCTAATTTGCTTTCCTTTCCTCCTGATAAGTCAGCCTGTACTTCTGTTCATCAGGCTTTACACTGAAAGGCAGGTATGCTTTAATTGCCACAGTAAACTGTTGTCAGGTTCTGTGACTCAGGAAGTACATGAGGTACCTTTGCTACTAGGGCAATGCAAGGAATAGATTTTTAGAAGTAGATAAGCAAAGAAATCTTTCATATCCTTGATCAAATGTGTATGTTCCTGTTGCCAGAAGAGTAAATGCTGATGGACTATGTGGTGCCATTACCACCTTAAAAACAGTTTCTTCACAGATAGCAAGCAAAGAAAAAGACCATCTTCTCAAGTTTTTCTTGATTTTTTTTTCTGTAAGTTTGTTTGTATAAGTGAAGTGGTGTGGTCTCATATATGGCCTTCCACTCAGGTTTGGGTGCACTCTGTGGACAGCATGTCTTGTCTAAATGTCTCACTATAAAAAGATGAAACAACTGAGTGTAATTCTTATCTTTAATCTAATTTGTCTTTAGTGTGATACTTGTTGAAAGCTCCATATTTTATAAGTTGAACTCATAAACTTAATTTTTCTGTAAGTGTGCAAGAATGTCTGAAATTCCATATGCAGTTAATACTCCAAGCATTTATACATGTATAGTAACTTCATTTATTTTGATTTTTTTGCTATGTACAAAAAGGCCCATGGGCCTTGCACAGGTCTAGTCTTGCAAGTAGTTTGAAAATGCCATTCAACTTGCCATGTCTTTTTTTACACAGAAACTCTGAAGTGGTGTTTCTTACTCTTGCAATGCCTACCCATGAGCATTAAAAAAACTGTAGCCAAAACCAATACAGACCCTTGAGCATTGTACTACTCGGGAGAAGTCATACCAGCTTTTAGCTCTGACTCTGTTAGTTAAATTTTCACTGGAAGATAATGAATCTTTGGTGCTGTTCTGTTAAAACCGGATGTGCTTAGCTAAAAAAGAAGTATTTTATAAGTTTGTTTTGCTAGGCTGTAGGTGGAAAGCACAGTTGAGATCACACTTCTCAAAATATCAGTTGATTGCTGTGCGGTACCTGTTTGTCTGTTTCCTGATTGGATAGAGCTGTTGCTGGGCTGATACCATTTTGACCAAAATTAGAAAGTCAATATAAACGAGTCAAACTAGACTGCCTGCTTTTTTCAGTTCTCTCTTCTGATTCATCAGTTGTTTGTTTCAAATTTTTACAGCCTTTGTGAATTGGGTGTTGTGCCAGCAAAGGTGAAAGCTCTTAGTGGTTAGTCAGTAAGAATGTTCATGAAAATTTGTCTTGATAACATCTAGATGCTAGCAAAAAACATGATGCCTAGTTAAAAAAAGGTGGAAGCAGGTGCTACAGAGTGATATTAAAATTAAATACATGGATGAGAGAATCTTTTCCTCACTTAGGAGACTGCTGTTCCTCATGTATGATGATAGCACTCATGTTCCTGAGACTTAATGCCAGTGCCTTGTGGCAGAGGCTTAAAACCTGGAACTTACTGGTGAAGGCCTGTATGAGAGGACTTGCTGCTTACACATCTATTTTTCCTTCAGTATTTGTATACTTCAACAGAATTGGACTGTGCCTGGTTAACTTACACTGTTAGTACCAGGGAGGATTAAAATATGTGTAAATATAATAAAGATACTTGAGAAAAATGGCATGTAAGTTGTTCGGCAAACTTCTAGGTTAGTGCAAATACAGCAGTTTAGCAGGTAAGGCACCCTGAGGTACTTGAAGAATTGCTGTTGCTTTACCTTCACTGTTAATATAAAGGTATGGACTCTTCTTCTTGGAAATGAGTAGGTTTTGATGCAAGTGACAGAGGCAAATGTTTTAATTAGTTTAAACTTGGGTCACTTCAGACTTTCAGAATTTGTTTTTTTCAGAATTTTATTTTCTTCCCCACATAATGGTGGGTAAGAAAAAGATGGGGATGTTGTTGAATGCCATTCACTTAGGATGTACTAGTCTTGCCACAAAAAGCTTTATCTCAGTATGTACAAAATGAAGCAGCAAGAGATGTAATTCTATATCCCACTGAAGGTCAGGCTAAACAGTGCTTTAAGAGAGCAACTTGGTTAAATCATGAGATCTCAAGATACCTTACAAAAATAGAAAGTATGCCTCACTTAGCAGTGATAAAAGGGTAGGAAGAACACATACAATAAAAATTAGAAAAAAAGAGAACAAACTTAGATGCAACCACAAAGGGACATTAAAAAAAAACCCAGAAAATTTATTATTGTACAGTGAGAAGACAAGAAGAAAATAATTACTCTAGTGTTCAGAAGAACATGAGCATTATTGACAGGTGCCCCTGTGGATAGTGAAGTGCCTTTTTTGTGGAATGCCTTTTTATGCTTCTTTTTCTGAAAGGGTTAAGTATGGCCAAATGAATAATCTCTACTTCAACCTGAGTTCTTTTATCACTAAAACATGAGTTGGATTATATTTAAATGCCTTCAAAACAGCTAGGCCTGATGAAATTGACCTTTGGTGTTTACAAAAGGACAGAAAGGGAATCCCAGTCACTGGGATTCTTGAAAAGTTACATGAAATTGCCAGGTCGTAGAGTGCTTGTTTTTAAAGGAAGAAAGAGGAGGAACTGAAGAATAACAGACCAGTCAATTTAGACTGCATTTCTTCTTAAAATCTAGAGCAAATAATTCAGCTAATCTGTAAGCAATTGAAATTAACAATGAAATGAGTAAGAACTGACATGGCTTTAATAGTAACAAATCAAGGGGAAGGAGTTTAACCTCTGCAATGATTACCAGGCCTAGAGGAGGGAAAGGCTGTGGTCTTTGCCCATCACAGCTGACACGTGCTTACTTGAAAGATTAGTAAGCTCTGACCCATATGATTATTCTAGTTATGTAAAGTGCTGTTTTAAGATGTTTTAAGATTATTGTGGGCTTGCTAAAAATAGATGACCTATACTAAGTATATCCCCTTAGTAATTACCCCAATGCTATACGAGTTCTGTCAGATGGTTTTGATTTCTTATGTGACTTGGGTTATGAAAATTGGTAGCATAAAAAATTATTTCTAGATACTATGTCTGGAATTCGTTCAGTTGTTCTGGATGTGGTATTACCTGAATGGTGAAGCAAATTAAGTATTATTTTCTTTTTAAGCAGCTAGTACCTTCTGATGTTTTCCATGCAATGTTTTGTTTATTTATTCCATTGCAGGATTTGGTTATCCGTATCATCTTCATTCTTGGTAATTTAACAGCAAAGAATAACCAGGCCCGTGAACAATTTTTTAAAGAAGAAGAAAGTGTTAACACCTTGACATCATTATTCCAAACCTACTATGAACTTGATTTGAATGCACAGACATGGTACCATGATAGAGAAGGAAAAGGAAAAAACCACCTAAAGCATCCTTCAGAAGCAGAAGATGTTCTGATAAAGCTGATAAGAGTGCTGGCCAATCTCTCCATTCATCCCAATGTAGGAGCCGCCCTGGCAGCCTCTCATCGTGTTGTTGAATTACTTGTTACAGTACTAGGTAATAAAATCTATGTTGTGTTTGTTATCTTTGTTCAGCTTGTATAGAGAGTTTAAGATTTTTCATTGCAAAAAACACTAAAGTCAGTTTGCTGATATTCATAAACTGTTTCAGAAGAAGGCCTGTTTGAGACCATGGATGCATTACTGCTTTGATACTGACTTTTCAGTATCTGGGGAAAGATGTAGAATTGTTTAATTCAGTGATCAGATTTGTAGATATGGTCATCAAGGATAAGAAAACAAATTTTATTTGAAACACATCTCACTGAGAGTTCATATATAAGGGAAGTTTGTTTTTAGCAGGTGCTACACAGATGTGTTTGATGGTATTTGTTGTTTTAAAGATTTGCATTTTTGGTGACTGTTCTGGATGAAGTATTCTTTTTGTTCTCTGTATCCATAAGTTTCAGCTTCCTCCAAGAACTTCCTCTTATTTTTTTTCTTTTTTTTTTCAACCTTTTATCCCTTTCAGATGGAAGAGTGTGTCCCCCTCTCCAAACACAGGCTTAGGACTGTAGTTCCTTTACCACTTACCGATCCCTTTGTAAATCTAATTACAGAGAAGGACTGGGTTTGTTCTCTCCGTAACAGAGTTTAGCAGTGACTAGATAAATCTCAAACAGCTCAGTATTTCTTACTGAGTGATGAGAACATTAAATATTATGTTAAGACAATCAACCTGATTATACACTATCTTATCAGTCATGGGGGATTAGAGAAGGCAGACTCAAACTTCAGTCTGTCTCTTGGGTTGAAACTGTCTTAATGTCTTAATCATTGTGTAACTGCTTTTGAGCTTCAAAGCCTCTCTCTGCCACCGTCCCCTCTTCTTGAGCACTCTATCAGTCAGTTTACTACAAAATATTCTCTCTCCTCATGAAGTTACCCCTCTTTTATTTCCTTCACTCTTGGTTTTTGAGGCCAGAAACCTCACATAAAATGGCATACATAACTTCCAGACTCACTGGTTGAATTTTACACTGATTAACATTCTGTCAGGAACTCCAAGATAGAGAATCTTTCAAATATTGTTAAAGATTTTTTTTCTAATTTGTTTTTGAAGTACCTGATATTTCAGTATAATAGTCCTTTGTATTTCTCTGTGTCTGTCACATAGCCCTGTTTTCTGCATGTGGATTCTCCTAAGTGCCATCTTAAAATAACATATAGGATCTGGGAGTTGCCTTAACTAACTAGATTTTAAACCCTGTTTCTTTAGTCACAATGATTTCTGTAAATTAGTAGTTGGAAAGAGTGACTCTGTATTCCATTTTTTGATCAAGTGTTCCTGTTTGCTTCTGCTGTGTTACTGAAAAACAGAGTAGTTGACTATAATAGTGGCCTTGTAAACCATTATTCACTTTGCTTCTGAGATCTAATGCATTAAGTTAGACTCATGTACACGTGTATCTACATATGCACGTTTTGGGGTTTTTTTTACTCTCAGAATACAAGTCCATCGATGACTGTGAAGAGCTGGTCATCAATGCTGCCACAACAATCAACAATTTGTCCTACTACCAAGTGGAGAGTTCTGCAGTTCAAGACAAGAAGCTGCACATTGCTGAAAGTAAGGACTTTTAAATTAGTAGTTTTTCTACAACTTTTAGGAAGTGGAAGTACTTTGGCACAGCCGAAAGTAAAGACACTGATAATGTTTTGTGATATAGTGTTGCAGGAATATATATCTCACAGACCTGAATTCTTCTCATAATGGTTTCTCATTCTTTTGGAAAATAATTCTATTACTTACATGAACATCATTGGGTTGTTGACAAAACCCCTTCTTTTCCTCCCCAGAGGAATTTGCCATATTGTTTTCTGCATAGCAGTTTTTGCTAGATTTGTTCAAAATCCATGTACCTGAGCCAAAATAATCATGTGACTTTTTACTTCTAATCAGAGTACAGTAGGAACTTTTTTTCTTCTTGCTACCTTCTGTACATGCAAAATCTGATTTCTGTCTGTTTCTGGCTTATAAATCCATTGATGGTATTGTATTGGGAGCGTCTCTCCCCTGTGGCAATAATCATTTAGTGATGTATAGGGAACTGCAGTTGAGTTCTGGGGCTCATTATGTTAATGTTGTGCAAAAGGTAGAGTCTATGTCTTGCATATCTTTCTGTCTAAGTAGACAAGACTTGGAGTTCGCACAACAGGTAGAACGAGGAGTAGGAAAATATATCCTGGCTGTCTTCCTAGTGCCCTGACTGGTAGACATCGTATGCTCTCTAGGTAACAGTTCTGCTATTCTGTCATGACTCATTTTATCACCTAAAAGCCAGCTGCCTCATACTGCTGGTCAGAAAATGTGGAAACAAATGACTTCTCTGTCTGTGCCATTTGCTCTCCCACTTCTGTTTGTATTGTTAGCATGTAGAACTAGTCCTTTCACCTTTCCTCTGCCTGAACTGAGGATGGAGAGAACCTTCTGATGGAAGACCAGCAGGCTTCCCTCCTCCAGGAGACATTGGTGTTTGATACAAGTGGTGGTTCCCAAAGACAAAAAAAATAATCATTTCAGATGTCTCTGTAGGATGAGTTCAAGGCATGTTCAGTATTGCAGCATTCAGAGACTGAAGTAATGGGAACTAAGCCAACCCCTTTTCTGTATTTATTTCCCTCACTTTTCTGTGGTAGAACGGTTAAGGTTTGACTTGTCTGAGTCCTCTGTATGATGGACTGATTTCAGTGGTTTTCTTCATACTCACAGAAGACTGATAAATGTAACTTCTGTAAACGTCACTTCTTTGTGCTGCACCAAAAACCCCCATGATTGTAGCTCTTCCCAGGAAATGCTGAAGGTCTCATTCTGCTGCTGAAGTTACAGACTAATCATATGTGGCACTGCTAAGCAGGAAAGCAGCAAGAATGTGAATACTTCACATTGGGACAATATTAAGTAGCAGCTCAGAGAAAATGTGTTTGCTTGTTACAGCAGCACCAAGAGAAAACAGAGCTAATGTCAGAAAATAATTTGAGTTTTAGGACACATCCCACCATAAGACCATCTGTTCAGGATCTAAAAATCAAGTCCCTTATATATCAGAACTTTTTTTTTATTATATCTTCATGAATTTTCACATGAGCCCACTCAAAATTGCATAGCAAAACTGGCTCCCATTATTACAACTATGCTTAGACTGTCTCCATTACTCTTCATTTATTCCTTTGCATTCAGTCCCATATTGGAGCTCTTTGTCTCATCTTCAAAGCCCTACACAATTTAGTTCTCATTCTACCATCAGCTCACTCCCTTCACTGCCACCAGACAGATAGACAACTGTTCCTGTTTCTGACATTTGTTGCTGTCACTGCTTGTATTCTGATATTCATTGATAAAAGAAGCCAAGCACGTATTTGTGATATACAAGTGATTGTTTTTATTTCATTTCTCTGCAAACCAATAGCACTTTTGAAGCTGTTAATGAGCGACAATATGGATGGAGTTGTGGAGGCTGTCAGAGTCTTTGGCAATCTTTCCCAGTATCATGAGATCTGTGACTTCATCATGCAGAGAAAGAGTGAGTTACTTTTGCATTTGTAGGAGTCCTGTTTTTAAATGTCCATGGTTCTGAAAAGAATGTTAATAAGCTGTCTCAGTTAAAGGGTAGCAGCAATCTCCTTGATGTTTTGCAAATTAGGCAAACATTAGGATCCAATAGTAGTCATTCTAAACACCATTTTATTTCAGTTTCATTAAAATGGAACTATTGGAGTAGTAAAAATATGCCATGGTGCTTTCACAAAAGTAAATACTACAAAAACGCTTTTTTTCCTAAAGATTCAAATTTTGAAATTTCACCTCATAAAATTTTCCAAATCCTATAGGTTAGTAGTGATATGATATAAAAGGAAAATCTAATTAAATTCTAATTTAAGTTCACAGTCACAGATTTTTGATTCCTATGTCCTACAGTTTGTTAGCACTTTGTAAGATGCAGTTAAGATGTTTCACTGCCTCAACAAAGAGACCTCCTATTTGCCTCTGGGTGAAGTAGGATACAAGTCCTCTCAAGTCCTTTTGCTTTGGGTATCTAAAGAGCTTCGGGAAAAATGGCAACTCCTTGCTGTCCACAGAAGGTGTGTCATCAGTTTAATTAGACACCAGTTCATTGTAAATTCTTTTGTATCTGCCTATCAGTGCTGAAAGGTGATATGCCACAATATGTAACCCTTTCTATCAAGTGTGAACATACTACCATTTTTGGAGGAAAAGGGAGAACTAAGACTTAGTAGCCTGTGAACTGTGTTGGCCAAAGGAGTGAAGTTTCCATCTGGGAGAGGCTGTCAGTGCGCCAAGCTCAGGAAAAGCTGAGAGGCTGCCTCTCCATTAGGCAAGCCCGGGGTTGGCTCCCACAGTGTACCCAGGCAGTGTCAGCCAGTGCTGTGAGATGCTGCAAGTCCAGCCTCTGCTTCTTGCCTGTCTGCCCCAGGAGCCCCAGGCTGCAGCAGCTCCAGCTGGACTCAGTGCAGGCTGGGGCAGCCCTGCCACTCGCAGAGGGAAGGACAGTTCCAGGTGCCAAATCCTAGCAGTTCCTTCTGACTGTGCAATTGAAAGGAGGGTGATACTTTTAAAAAATTGCAGTTCAGCTTGGTCAGCTTGACCTCTTCTGAATTGGATTTTCATATTTCTTTGGTGAATTTTTATAACTAGAATTTTTTTGCATGTTGTTTTGAAAAAAAACCGGTGTTCTGCAGGATGTTATACTCTCAGTCATATACCTCTTCTACAAATGTCACAGTAATATGCTACAAAGCTGATTTTTTTGGTGGGGTATCCTGCATTTGACTGCTTTCTAAGTGTACATATTTAAAAAGTGTGTTGTGATGCCACTTGTATGATAAATCCATCTTCCCAGTAATATTATTTCCTTCTTTACAATCCAGTACACAAGGTCATGATTGCTTTGCTTGATTCTAAGAACCAAGATGTCTGTTTTTCTGCCTGTGGAGTTCTGCTCAATCTCACAGTAGATAAGAACAAACGAGCTTTTCTGATGGAAGAAGGAGGAATTGGAAAGTAAGTTCCTGATTGTGCCTATGAAAAAGGCACTTCTGAGTAGTTTGGCCAAAACGTTGCAATTGGATTCATTGTAGTGGGGCTGTTAATTTATAATAAAGATGCCAGCATGGAAGATATTCAGCACCTAATGTTCATCAAGAAAGAACCTTTCATATGGGCTTTTTTTGCAGAAGCATTAAAGTGGTTTAGCCTACTGTAAAGCCAAAACCCATAGAATAATTTCCCAAAGATCTTGCTGATATATACACAGCAGAGGAGAGCACCGTGCTGCAAAGCAACTAAGGCACAGCTTTGCTTATGCTCAACACAGCTGGATCCTACATGGGCTACAGTTAATAGGCTCCTTTAATGTGTATCTGGTGTAAATGTGAAGGTTACTTCAGGAAACTGTGATATCCCTCATGGTGTCTTGAAATTTTTGTAACTACTTGATACTGTAGGGAAAACTATCTGGTGCAGCCACACTCAGCAGAGAACAGCTCCTGCTCTCTGGGAGTTCAAGTTTAAGGCACTTACATTGCAAGGGATATTAGATCTTGAAAAACCACTGTGGATGCAACACTTGTGGCTTTGATGTTCAGATAATAGCGGATCCAGCTTAATTGGAGGAACATGAAAGATCATGTTCCCATGCTTGTAAAGCAGTTGGTCCAACCCACATTTATGGAACAATATGCCTGACTTTGAAATGCTTTCCTGTTCGTACATCGTATAATTACTTTTTTATACAGTGTAAACAATGCATAGTCTCCTTGTCCTTCCTTCCCATGTTCTAGTTAGCTTACAATATAAAGCTGAAAAAGGAGAATAAAAACAAATTACAGGCAAATTGAAGAATAAATGTGAGAAATCTCTCTTATATAGAATACTCTGTAGCATATCGAATCATATAGATTTGGAATTTTTTATATTGTGTCTGAAAATTTGTGAAGGAAGGAAGGAAGGAAGAAAAAACAGCTTGGAATAAGTCTAGAGAATTTGGAAGTGATTGTTAAGGAGGTCTTCCTGACTGTGCCAAACCATGGATTTTTGGAAATGAGGTTATTGTACCAATATATAGTGGCCCTAAGAAAATAAGAAATGAGTCTCATCAGAGAATTAAACTTTAAAAAATTAGGGCAAGTTCTTTTGGCTTTTCATTGGATGCCTCCTGTTGTTCCTTTTGCCTTCAGAGAGAAGAGAAAAAGCAAATCTTTTTGGTTGCTCCTCAATTACTGCTATTTTCAGCCATACCCGAATGTAACAGCTACCCTGTGTTCCCTTTGCTAGCCACCAGATTATAAATCTCTCAGTGAAGTGGAGGAGTGAGGGAAAGAGTGGGGTCATAAGGTTGGAGAGGAGAGCAGCAATGAAGGATTACTATTAGAGAGGTCACTAGGGACAGCAGGTGACACACAGCATTCACAGTGTGAACACTGCTGTTTGGCAATGGGAACTCTGGGTGATAGCTACTGTGTGTAAGCTGGTCCAGGCAGCAAAGTAACAGCTTAGTTTCAGAGTACTGCTTATGATCTGGCCTGCATTTGGTATCTGCAAGGAAGGGGGTTTGGGAGAAAGATCTAGAACCTAATGGTTCTTAATAAAAGTGGCATTTTTTAAATTAATAAAACAGAGAGGAGTCGCTTGGCAGTGCAGGCTGAGGAAATACATGAAGGGGTGAGATCTGCAAAATAGTTGGACTTTTCTGAATGTGAAAAGTACATGTGAGTTGTGAAAGTAGCAAATTCCTTTAGATTTGGTTTTTTGTAAGATCATCTGATGTGCAAGAAGATGGATATTTTGACTGAAGCTTTTTCTGCATTCACACCACCTTTTCCAGATGAATTTTTGATGCCTGATAAAGTTTGACTTGCATTGCAATCTCTGCTTTAGTGGCAGCCACAGATTTGGGACAGTCACAGATTGTAATGAAATTTGATGGAATTTTAGTGCCTTTGAAATGGTTACATTTATGATGTATGTCAGCATAATTGACCAGTTGGGCTAAAAAGTTAAAGGGGATGGACAAATGCAGGCAGGCATATGCACATACTTGTAGACAGAAAACATGATCACATCCTTAGGGAACTATGCTGAATGAAAAGGGGGAAGTTACTGAGGAGGAAAGTAGCATCTTAAGTTTATTAATATAGAATTTTCCTGTAAACATTGCTTACATTTCTAGACTGCCAGATTTTGAAGGACTTGGGAGAAAATTAAATGGAGCCAACCACTGTTTTTGTTTCGTACTGACAGGTTAGTTGACTGTTTGCAAGACTTTGGGCCGGCAGACTGGCAGCTGGCTTGTTTGGTATGCAAAACCCTGTGGAACTACAGTGAAAACATCACAAGTGCAGCCTCCTGCTTTGGAGGAGATACTGACACGTTGCTGGTGCTGCTCCCATCACTTCTCGGTGAGATTCATAATCGTGGTCTCTTTTCCTCAGTAAAAGAAATGGAAGGAGCAAAATCAAAGCGGCATTAGTTTGGTGGGGAAGCTTTAGGTGGTTGGTTGGTCTGTTGCCATGCGGCACATTCCCTCAGATCTTACAGATTGCCAAGATGGAATTGGCCGCTGTCACTCCCCACTCTAGTTTGCATACTTGACATGCTCCTAATGATTTTCACCAGCTGCCTTTTTGCCTGCTTAGACCTTCAGTGCACAACCTACTTTTCACTGGCTGTGGACCCTTCTGGCCCCAGAGGTCATTGCAGGTGTGGTGAGGAGCAGGGACTGATGTACCCTGTTCCTGCACAGCACACACCGGACACCACTGGAGAATAGGGCTTTTCCCCTCAGCCAGAGGGCTGTGGGGTGCACCAGGCTGAGCTTGCTGCTTGGCCACCCTTTTTTTCTCAGCATGGTCTCCTTGCTGCAGGTAAGGACAACATCCTGATAATTTCTCATCTGCTCCCTAAAGCTTGGGAGGGTGTCCTTGCTCCTCCACAAATACAGGCTGGAAGGTGAATGTTAGGACCCTGATTTACCCAGTTGTATTTTTTCATCTGAACACTTACTTTTGTCTCAGATTTTACAGAGTCTAGTTGCTATGTGATAGTCCTATTGCCAGTATTTGTAATTTTCCTCCTTTATATTTTGAGCTGTGTTTTGCTTTTGATTTTATTTTGGGTAGGTCATTTGCAATTGTCTTTAAAAAAAAAGTTTAAATCCTTGAAATGTCAGTGAAATTGAAGAAAACTAATTTTGATCTGGTTTTAATTGGAAATTAACTAAAGATGTATGCCTGCTGTCAGACCCAGACAGAGCTGAGATTGACATGGTCTCTTTTGTTTGTAGGCAATCGGAAAAGTGGGTGGATTTGTGAGGATCTTTTTCCAGTAACAGCAGAGTTACTGATTCACTGTTGTAATAGTACCTCGTATTACATTCCTTGCTATAATAACCCATATCCAAATGTGAGCAGTAATTCCAACTATTTATTTGAAAATATTGGTGTTTCAAGGTTATTTGTACGCTTTTTAACGTTCTGCAACAGAAGCGCAAACTTTACAGCCTCAATCATGCTTGAATTTTCTGGCATGCAGAAAAGAATATATATCTTTGTTACAGAAAATTTTGGACCTATTTTTTCCTCTGCATTTAACACTGCTTATTCCAGCAGTTGATTTGACTGCATAGTCGAGGCTGGATAGTAATTGTGACTCTCATTAACAGGTATAGTTTTCATTAACTGGAAGTTCAAGTATGATTGCAAGTGCAGTTACAATTGCAATTGTAATGACAATTAATTAAAAACAGGTTAGAATGAAACCAGAAGGTTAATCTTTCCTCATACTGCAGTCAGAAGAGTAGCTGCAGAAGAGGCACACCTTATTCATTGTATCTGGTTCCTCTGTGTGCAGAGCCAACAAATCTTAGTAACAGCAGCTGGTGAATACTGTTGTACCTTTTCCTCCTGCCATTGTATGCAGTAACAGCCTTGAACCGTCACTGCTCTGATTCTATCATTCAGGAAGCAGGAGGTAACTGCTGACCGTCAGTGAACTGCACTTGAGCGTCAGCGCGGCCTCAGAAAGCGGAAAAGTGGAGCATGGCACAGCAGACACCTCACTACACCTGCTGTGCTTGGCCTCCTCCCCTTTATTGTCCCTCCCTTACCTGGCACGAGATGACAGGAGATACGAAAGAGCCAAAAGGGAGTGGAAATAGCCTGAAAAGATGTTGGGCCCAAGAGACAGGCTGGACAAAAGGCACCATTTGTTTTTCTTTATCCCTGCCTGATCCCAGGAGCCCGAGATGTCACAGCACTGCTTTCCAATGGCACTTGTCATTTGTCTTCTTTCAGCTGCTCTTGAGTTTCATGTCACTTTACTGGCTCAGAGCTTCTGGAGAGTGATGTTCCCAGGCGTCTGGCAGCAGCTTTGCCTTACTCCAGGCCCTCAAGAGCAGCAGTGGAGATGAGCCTCTGTCTTGAGAACATTCTTGTTTGGTCATTCACTGAAATCTCTTTTCTGCCTCATTCTTTCCAGACTTCTTCTTCTGCTCAGTATCAATTTGAGTAGGTTACTTTGGAATCTTACTACATGTGAACTTCTACATGGCATGCTAGTAGCTTTGAGGGCTCCTAGCCCCATCTTGCTGGTGTTACAGGGATGGGTAGCCCAATAGTTGCAGACTACTGGAGTCTGCACTCTAGTCTTCAGCTTCCCCCTGAGTATGTGGACCCAATCTGCTTGTCTTTTTCCTGGGCTTGCAGCCAGTTCATATGCTGTTTGGCCAGTACCCAATTTTCCTAGTTTTTGAGGAGAGTCGTGGGAAAATTAAATTATCTGAGGATGCACAGCTTGCATGTGGAACACTGATCCTCGCTGACTCTCAGTGTTACTCACGGTCTGTTTTGGGAAATTTACTGCTTCAGTTCAACACTTCAGTTTTGAACTGGTTCTGACCCTTGTTCTTGTAGTACTGGAATTCTCAACCTCAGTGATTCCATAAACATTCAATCAGCTTCTGGGGGCCACAGCTGTCTAATAAAAGGGAGAAATGTTTCTTGCTCTGTGTTAGAAGATAGTTTGGATAGAAAAATCAGGAGTAGGCAAAGCAATTCTCCATGAAAACAAACCCCATAATCCCTTGTCTTCCACTTCAGGGTCTCTCACTTCTCTGCTGCTGAGTCCTTTTAGGTAGGTTGGGTTACTGTGCCACTATAGGACAAGAGCTAACTGGCACAAGTTGCAATAAGAAAAAAATTCCAATCAAACATTAGGAGAATAAATTTCCATCATGGCAGGGGTCAAGCACTGGAACAGCCTGCCCAGAAAGGCTGTGGAATCTCCAGCCTTGGAAATGTTTAGTACTCAACAGTACATGGACCAGAGCACCCTTATACATGGTGGCTCTGCTCCAGAGGTCCTGCCCAACCTAAATTATCCTATGACATCATCAAATACAGACCTAATGTCTGAGGTCAGATTTTCTCTCTGATTACAGGTTTTCTTCCTGCAGAGATATGACATCCTTCTTGAAAGAATGTGGGATTTTTTTCTCTTTATTTTATTACAGAAAGGCTTTAAGTGGCATCTCCTTATGCAGAACCCCTTTTGGACCCTACCTCACAATTAATTTTGATAGTTTAGAAACAGTGTAGTGGCACAGAAGTCAGGTACTGTTTGCAGTTGCTGGTTGCTTTGGATGAACCAGAACCCGTCTCCATGCACAAGGCATGTCACTCCTTCCCTTATAGCTGTAGCAGCTCTGGCCACCTGCTCTGCACAGGCACCTTGGCATACTTTTGGATGGGAATACTTGCAGCTTGAGCATCTCTTTTCTTAGCAGAGTTTGACTCAAAATGTGGGTAACTGAAGTTTCTTTTCAGCCCCAAGTTGTCCTACCTGCTGTGACTGTGCAGTGAGCTCCCTGCCAGAGTTATTCACTTAACATGTTGTGAATCTAGTGCTCTTTCATAGGTCACACTGCCCATGTGGAGCAGGATTCCACCTTCATTTCAGGTCTGTTTGTGGCCTAAAGGCTGTTAAATAGCCTGCTGTTAAACAGTATGAAAACATTTGTTCAGGATTATCAGTTTTGTTTGTGGATTCTTTATTCAGGAGAATGCTTCTGGTTGCAGGCTGATTTCTTTTGTCTCTTTGCCACATCCAGTGCCAGGCAAAATAAGTGATAACTTCCTTTAATTCCTAACATTACTTGCCTTTATTAAAGACTATCCTGTTGTTTTATTTTTGAAATTTGTGAGGAAGGGAGGGCATCTGTAATACATTAACTAGTGTGCTTCAAGTTCCCTCAGTATATTCCTATGAGTTGACAGAGTTTGAAAGAGTCTTCATGAGCCAGACTAGCAGCGCAATTTTTGACAAGAAAAACATAGTTGTAAATTAGATTAATGGATTCCTTACCTCAGCAAAATTGCTGTGGGTGCTGTTAAACCCTGGCTACTTTCCAGAGCAACAGTCACAGTAAATGCTTGATCTTGGGGACACAGTTTAGATACACCTGTGAAGTGTAGCTACACCTGTGACAATAAAGGAAGCTGCAATACCCTTTTCAGTGTTTTGCTGACCTCAGCATCATTTTTAATTCAATCTAAATCTCTAAGACAGTTATGCTTATCTTATCTCAAGTGCAGAGTTATTTTTAAGCCATCAGCAGACACAACTGGTAAGCTGTATGTGCTGTAGTCATAAAATACATAGTTGGCTGTATCTTTATTTGGAAGTGCTGACAATATTTTCCTTGATTGCAGATGAGAAGGTAGTGTTGGACTGCAGCCTCACCGGAGATGTAAGGGACTGTCACAGACTACACTGGGAAAGAGAGTTCAAGCCTGTGGCAGAAAAGCTTCTTGACAGAATTCAAAGCCATCACTCCTTTTTTCCAGCTTTGCCTATTAGTCCATTTTAGTCAGTCTTTTTTTTTTTTTCCCCAGGGTGTAAATTGTATAGCTTTATATTTCTCCTATACTTGTACATTGCCATTGGTTAAGCAAGTTGGAGAGCTTGGCTATTTAAAAAAAAAGTAAGAAAAGCCTGGAATTTATATACTAGATGCTGTCTTTTGAAGAGGTTGTATGAAATTTTTCCATGTGAAATTACTTTTTACAATAGACTTGAGCTGATAAAGCATCTGTTCAGTGTGATTTGTCTATTAATTCCATAGTTTCATGCCTGGGAAAATGAAACAAATGTATTTACTTAACTTTTTCATTTTTAAAAGGTAAATTACTACTGAGTACTTGGAGCTCTGTGCAGTTTGGAAGAACATTACATGACAGGAGCCACATCTCACCTACAGACTTGGACACTTTATATGAAATCCTGCAAAAGAGTAACCCAAATGCAGTTGGGGCACTGTGCTCTGTTCCTTCATGAGCTTCACTCTTCAAATTGAATGCTTTCAGTGGCTGGGGGAAAGTCACTCCCCTTTCCTTTGAAGATCCCACTTTCTTTTTCTATTACTGTGTGGCTGCGGTGTAGGGTATCCCAGCTCCTGTGTGACACTTACAGGATATAGGTCCAGGTGTCCTGATCTTTCCTGAATTGGGACTTCACACCTTAAGGCACTCATATCTCTGATGTCAGAGAAAATTTTCACTAGTCTATTGTGTTCTTCTTTCAGTTGTACCCACACTCCCAGGAGCCACCTGTGTGCCTCTGCTTCTCAAACTTCTGGCCAGTTGTCTCCCCATAACCTGTGTCTCCACCCATGGGGCAAAAAAAGGCCTGTTTGTCCCTGTTCCCTCTGCCTGCTGCTGGCTTGTTTTCATGCTTTCAGCATGTGGAAGTCCCTGTTTGAGGCCCATGGATTAACTCAGCAGGCACATGGCTGGCCTCAGGCATTAACAGCCCAGTTGGCTACAGGGAGCTTTGCAGACCTGACCTATTTCTCTCTTTTCTGACCTGGGATTGCTAAGAATAAAGGGCCGTGCCGGGGCTGCCGGGCTCCTGCGGGCCAGCAGCATCGCACTGTGCTGTGTGCAGGAGAGGCTCCAGCCCAGCAATCCCTGCAGAGGCTGGAGCAGTTTGCTGTCCCAGGGCAGCGAGGCAGAGCTCCCTCAGGGGCACTGCCCAGGGGTAGTGCCCAGGCCTCTGCTCCCAGGACAGGAGAGGAAGCAAGGAGGCTGGGGAGGAGAGGAAGCAAGGAAGCTGGGAAGTAGAACCATGGTAGAAGAGCAGGGAGACTTTTTTCCTAGTTTAGGCTCCTGCAGGCCAGGAGAGGAGAGATTTCATGGTCCAGGTTTTGGGAAGGGTGAGGAGGAAACTTCAGTGAAGCCAGTGCAGTTTGTTACATTCTTTGTGTCTCAGCAGCTCTATTATTTCTTGTGCTCAGAAAGGCTCAGCCCGACAGTGAGTTGCTTTCAGGAGTGTGTGGCAGTCTCCATCATTGCAGTCCACAGGCAGGAACTGCCCAGCAGTTCAGTGTGGTTTGGCTCCAACAACAGCTCTGCTGAGCTCAATCATCCCTTCTCTTGCTATTTTAATTTTAGTTGAAGGGAAGATCGACAGCTCTGTTTGTTTCTTGGAGAAAAGAATGGATTTGCTTTTGAGGACTATCAAAGAAAGGATGGTGGGTAAGTACTCCCCGTGGGGAGGGAGCTAGAGGCATTTGTTGTTCATATTTGTGTCATGGCAAGGCAGGCACACCCCCAGCTGTGCAGGGCAGGGTGGGGGCAGTGGAGGAGGCCCCGTGGCCAAGCCCTGTCAGCAGGTCTGATCAGAACTGACAAGTGCTGAGTCTCTGTCGGGCAGCTGAAGCTGAGGGCTGGCTCAGGTCAGGGTGTTTGGGCAATGAAGACCTGTGCAAATAAAACACTAATTATGTCTAGTCATTGTGGACCACACTGTAACCAAGAGCCCGGAGTGCTGTGTCCTGTAGCAGAGGGCAGATCTGTGGACCCCACAGCAGGGAGTGAAGCTTCTGCTTAGGACCACAAACCCCTCTGCATTTTTAATGGAAAATTCCCAAAGAACTTTCAGGCCCTTTCTCCAAAGTGTGTAGCTAGGATTGCCTGCTTGTTGTGGCTAGTGCTCTGATGGCAGCTGGGAATATATGCAGCCACTCACACACAGTGTTTACTGCTTGAAAAGGGAGAGGGCGTTTGGATGCGTCTGAAAAGCATTGGATGGAAACAGCCTTTAGGTTTCCTGGGAAAATTCATGTCTACCTTTGACCCCAAAAAGCAGCAGGAGACTGAGGTGCTGCAGAAACTCCATTCACAGACTAGAAAGGCACAGCTTAGCTGTACAGTATGCCCTGAGACAGGAAAGTTTGGCTCTGTTTTTTGGAACATTAAAAATCCTGTATTTTCAGTTAAGAGGAAGCACCAGATGCTTCCTGTTAGTCACAATTTTTGACAGTTTATTAATCTTTCTCCCCTAGATCTTTTTAGATATTTTAGCTTCTTGGACTGTAAATTTAAAACTGTCCTCAGAATGTTCTGCAGTAAGAGAAACCAGTCTTGAGCTGAGACCCACACCAGAGGACAGACATCAAACTGATTCTACAGGTATTAGTGAAGATCTAGATCTTTGTTTTTAAACTTCCATTTACTCCCATCACTTTAAGCTTGGCTGAAAAATTCATAGCTTGTCATTTTAACTGTGTTTTTGCAGTTATTGCTTCAAACATTTTTAAATGGTCTTTGAACCAGTAAGAACAGAAGCTTAAAGTTAAACCACACAGAAACACCAAGAGAAAAAGTTGTTACCTTTATTTCAAAAATACCAGTAATACTGACAAATTTAAAAAGCAATTCACACTCATACAAAAGTATTCATGTGTTCTCCAAAACCACTGTATATTAAACGTCAGCATTTTAATCACGTTTTGATTTACTAAAAATAGATGTTTTTTAGCCTAGTTATTTAAGCAACTGCAAAAATCAGTAAGACCAGCGTTGGGCATGTAATACAGTAGGACTGTTTGGCAGTCTGGAACAACATTCCCACACCATGTCCTAGCTCCTTCTTGGTTCAGCTGTGAAAAAGAGGACAAGAAGCCACTTGACACTTTGTGTAGGTAGATCTCTGTCTGAAAAACTCTGAGGACTCCAGTCCCCTTCATTCCATAGGAAGACCATTGCACTTCGGAGCTCACAAAATAATGCTGAACAAACGTCCTGTAGCATTTTAAGGCTAAACTAGTTGAGAAAATTGACTGCTATCTTTCAAATTATCAGTGTGGACAGAAGAGGTTTAGTTCTGATTAAAAAGGGAATCTAAATAACAAGGCTTTTTTGAAACCACACAGTAAAGGCTCAGACAATAGCAGTGCTCACTTTCACTTCTAGCTTAACTGGAACAGCCTGGGGTCTGTTCACTCCACCTGCACAAATAGCAGCATCAAGATTTTCTAAAATTATTCTTGTAGGGAAAGCAAATGTCATCAAGTCCCACCTCTTCTCGTGCTCCACCTCCCGCAGTATTTGCCTTAACACAAGATCTACATGCCTATCGTTTGCTATATTGCCACAAGTTCATAGAATGTCCCATACTGTCTAAAGCCAAAATACCATGAGCAGGCAGCACTTCCGCACAACCCTGTCTTTTCAACTGCCAAGCGTTCGCTGCGGAGTAGCAGCAGTGATATTCCAAACATGGAAAGAGCTGAAACTAAAGGAGTTATGGCACAATGGGCATCTTAACTTAGAGCTACTGTTGGTCCTGAGGCTTCGTATCTTCCTCTGCCACACTGCAGCTGCAGAACATTCCAACGTCGACAGGCAGCCGGAGACATCAGGTCATATAGCGAGTAATAGCTCTCAGAGCATAAAGTAGTTCGGCTTGCATCCGAGCTTCTACCAGAAGCAAATTTACATGGACCTTCAGGAAAGAGAAGAAGTCAAGCTTTAGTGGTGTGCTCACGACATGCTGCAGCAAAGGGAAGCCTGCAGGGCTGTGGTTTTCGTGTCAGTGCTTGCAGCACCAGCAGCAGCAGGAGGGGAGCACTGCCTGTGTGAGCCACCCAGACCATCAGTTCTCGCCACGGAGCTCCTTGAGGGGGGCATAGCAAGTGGCACAGCACATTCATAGGCAGAGGCAGGCACCCTTTAGCACACCGGCTGGTTTAGCTGGAAAAAACAGACAAGCTTTCAAGCACACAAGCCCTTCTTCAGCAGCAGCAGAATATACGTGGCTTGTTCAAGCTTAGTTTAGTGAGGTTAACTGGTTAAAGGCAAAAGGGCAGCTGGTGCCTGCAGAGCAGAGGAGGATGCTAGCAAAGGCAGAGGTGATAAGGTCCTTTGCCCCTGCAGGACTGAGAGAAAAGCACACAGGTAGTCATGAACAACACAGAGTGGTTACCCAAGGCCAAGCACAAGAAAAAACTAGTGCCACAAAACTGCTGTCTTTACTGAGACACAGGTCTTCAGTGCTCCCGAGTGTTCCCCAGCTTATGTCCTCAATGTCTTTAAAGTATTTCTTTGAGGATCAGATCAGAAACTATGTGGTGGAGGGTGTGAAGAAGATTTTTTCACTGACAGCAAGTGGCTGTGAGTCTGCTCTGGCCTGTGAGGGCTGCATGTGGTTTCATTTGCATGATTAAGGCATCTTTATGTTTCAGTATTGATTTTAAGTGAGGGCAAGAAAAACTGGAGAATGTAAACTGGATGGAGCAGAAAGATGAGAGTTAACAGCAAAAAATATGGCTGGGAGGTGAAATTCAGACTATAACCTAGCAGCAGGGCTTCAGGCTTTACCATAAAGCAACTGCTCCAGGTCTGAGGCCAAAGGACTCATGGATCTCACATTAGTTCCCTGCCTCTCTGGGATACAAGCAGTACCAACTGCAGTTGAGGTGAAGCTGTACCATTAACATGTCTAACCCCTCCATACCGCACAGAGCTTGCACAGTCCAATGCCAGCTGTTAGCTAGCAAACATGCAGTAGAAAATGGAAAAGTATTTCAGCCTGGGAATACTACACTTCCTAACGAATTTAGTGAGCATGATCAGAATCCCAGTAACATCAGCTAAAGCTTAAGTGGTAGCTGGGTAGCTGTGGCTGTGAGGGTGGCTCAGATCGGGGGCCCGTGTCTGTCCCTCAGCACGCACGCAAACTGTACCTTCTCAGAGTGTTCAAACTGCCTCCAGAAGCTATCATACATTCTTTTTGTGGTCTTTTCAGGAGTGCAAACCACAGTCTTGATATAAACTTTAAAGCTGCGGTCCAACAACTGATTAATTTCACCATAGTCATAATCATCGTATCTGTTCAGAATTGAAAGAAAGACACTTTCATTTTCAAGAAGCAGTTATTTCACTTGCATTGTTTCCAAGTTCCTATGGCAAAATAAGCTATTGGGTAATTTCTAGCACTACCAGCCCTCCCCTATAAACATAAATATGTTTAAAAATACATATGTTTGCTTAAATAATAGCTCTGCTTCAATCTGAGAAAAAACCAAAAATAGTAAAACTGACCTTATTCCAAACATACAATGAATATAGTTCCAAATAGCTCGTCTTAGCATTGAGGTATCCACATCTTTGTGCATGGCCATTGTGTTGTAGGTCAGGTTATAAGCAATATGAAACTTCTCATCAAGTAGTTGTCCCACATCTGGGTAAAGACGATTAACCAAGGAATAGCCATGGTCTTCCCAGGAATAATCCTTTGAATAAGTAAAAATGCAGAATGGAGAATGTCAGAAATGAACTTATGAAGACCCAGTGCTTTAACATAATTGATCTCAGAGCAGATAATCCAGTGATGGATGAGGGTTGTTCATTTGCTGGCTTTAAGCCTCATCATCCACGGGGCAGTAAGTGACAGCACATCAATTTCCAGGTCTGGTATTGGGCACAATGAACAGATTGTGCACTAAACCTCCTCACAGCAGCCCCCATCCTTATTACCTGAACACGAAAGGTGGGCACATGCATTCCATGTCTGGAGAAGTCTTTGTAACCATAGCTGGTATCCTCAAAGTGACGAGACACATCTCTTGTTGCTGCAGATTCTTCATCCTCTGTGAATGTCAAACATAATTCCACACAATTTTGGTAAGAACAAACTGAAAATGTACTAGCAGAGCTCTTACAGAAGAATGGGAGTCTCTGTGCTTCATAAACAAACACAGTGTTTCACTGGACTACCTCTGTGGGGATTCTTTGGTACAGTTCAGTGTGACTTTCTCCCTTCTTTTGTGCACCAGTCTTCACCCTGGTCCCCTAAGTCTAGGGAATACTTTCCTCCTAACTCAAGGGATCTGCAAAAATGCCAGGGGAAAAACCCATTTTGGAACAAAGAGCTTATTAAAAAAGAGACTTCTGACACTTCCAGAGGAAACTTTGTTGAACAGCCCATAAGCCTGTAATAGCTTAGATTTTGTCTCTCAGTCACCTGAAGAACAATGTTTCATACACTTAAACAGCAAAGTGTGTTAAGGTCTTTTTACAGTGTCTTGTGAGATGCTTAAATCTATTGTGAAACTTCTAAATCTCTCAAGAGACAAATTCCATTTCTGCTGGGAATTTCTATTAAACATAGTATTGTTATGGTGTGTTAGAGAGAAGCCACAAATTTTGGCACTACTTTAAGTGTTCCTGGAAAAAAACAAGGTATCCCTAATCATAATCCCTTCAAAGAAGAGGTAATATTTTCCAAGACATCTAGTAACACTTTTCTCTTTCCCCTTTTACAGTAGTAAGTATTTCTTCAAACAATTTGGAAGAGTCCAGGTAAATATATATATATAGAGACTCTACATCTGTTCTACCTGAAGAACACACGAACATGCTTTCTCTCTTCTCTCTTTCAAAACGTGTAGCCATCTCTTCCTGGCTGGCTTCCTCTTCGTCTCTGCACTCCTGTAGCTGCTTCATTTTCTCCATAAGAGCTTCAACTTCACAGACAGACTCTGTAGACTTAAAAAAAAGAGGAAGACATTTTATTTTCATGCAAGAAGAACTGAGAACAATGGCAGAAATTGTCAAGACAGAAAATTTAAATGCAACTTTTGTCCTTAATTTACATATTTAAACATGGATTTTTGAAGGAAAACTTTTTTTTGAAAGAAACCTGTACTGGCCCAACAGTTCACATTTAGTCAGTGTCTCTTCTCAGTCGGATCCCTGGAATTTTTAGCTCAATTTAAAAAACACAGCATTTTGGAACAAGTGGTTTGCATACTAAAATTAGTTTCTCTTACTTAATCTAAATTAACAACTGAAAAACAAGGAGCTGTAACAGAAATTCTGATAGAGGAAGTAACCACGATTTACTACCCAACTGTACTTTTCCCCTTCTCTGCTCACAAAGAAACACTGAAGGAAAAAGGAAGAGTGAGTGCAAATGCAAATTTAATGAAGCTTCAAAAGAAAGCTAGTTCAAGATAATCGTATTGCACAGGAGCTGTTTTAACACTCAAGACTATTAGTTCAGTATTCGGTCTTGTAAAAATCCATCAGCACGAAGCGTAATAAAGTTATCTTTAATTTATACAGTTCTGCCCCTTCCCTCTCTGCCTGCTGCAGTTTTGCTCCTTCAGAGAGCCAGCAAGCTCCATCAAATAAAACATAAATGCCACCCACACTGTTGCAGTGAAGCCTCGCAGGCAAGGAACCTGCTGTCACAACACCCTCATGGCTCTTCTTAAACCAACGTGGAATTCACATGGTGCTGTCACCATGTAACCTTTCACTAAGTGGAAGCAAGTACAGATCAGCATGACTGCTGCAGGCAGGAAATGCTGTTTTAGAGACAGTCAGAAAATTGGGAATGGTCTGTTAAAATGATCTGTTGTGTGATGCATCACAAACATCTCAAGGCAACAAAGTCAGAGGCTGGAATCAAAGGAAGAGCCAACTTTCCACTGCACCCATGAAAAAAGCATCCCTGGCCACTGCTGCTCAGGACATGTATTGTGAACTAGCTGAGACCTGGAGTCATTTCAGTTTGCCTTTATGAATGACAGGAGACCAAAAAAAAAAAAAAAATAAAGACAACAGAGATTGTATCTGTCTCTCCCTTTGGTAGCTTCCCCCAGCTTACCACTGTCATTTCAGCTCCTCCTAAATACACTTTTTCAACTGGTTAGCCCACATCTGGATTAGCCCATCAATCCCACTCAAGGAATGAAGAGAGACAGGCACCCTCCAAGTACTAAGGTTACAAAGAAACTACTACTGTTGGAAGAGATTGTTCAGACAAGTACTTACTGGAATACTTCCAGTTGGGCTGGCATGGATTTCATCTACCCCGTGGTAACCATTGGTAATATCACATATGCAGTAGTTACTGACGGAAGGCGGCCTGAAGGTGTGACCCCCTTCACAGTCGATCTCTGGGCTGATCCCACAGCCAAATGTGAAGGAAGCAAGGGAGTGGTAGTGTGTAAGGAGAACAACTGCATGGATCAGCTCTGCCAGAGACCAGCTGTTCTCTTCAGTCTTCAGAAGTTGCTTTAAAAATAATGCAAAACAAAAGTATTAAGGTTATTCATAAGACCCCCCCCCACCTTAATGCAATTTATCAACACATTTTCTTTACCAGGTAAAATTATTTTTCCAACATCCAAACTTGCTTCCTAACTCTCTGCTGCCATTAGTGTGCTCAGTGTCCTGTTACCACGTGACCTGACAGGGTTAAGCCACAAAGGAGATGACTTCTCTCCCTTCTCTGTCCCTCAGCACCTGAATCAGTTTGAGTTTCTCCTTTTGTACCATGTGGTTTGTATTGAGGCCAGACTGACTTGCATTGAAATTTCACACCTCAAATGAAGATGCAACCACAACAGTCACGTGTTTCTTCCAATGGTCTTTGTAGCACCAGAAAACCCGGGTAACTCCTTGCAGATCAGCTGTATAAAAACCTGGCATTGGGGCTGGGCTCCCTCCATCTTGTCCCTATGGGTGGAATGCTCTAGATTTGACAAGAAGCTTCAAACCCCCAACTTCCCCTTCAGGCAGGAAAGTGTGGGAGGTTTGAGGCCTTCTGGCAGAGCGTATGTCCTCCCCCACAGCCCAGCGTCCTGCCCCCCAGCAGGACCTGCTGCCACCTCTCCACCCGGCAAGGCAGCACCGAGAAAGTCCCAGCACCCACATCCTCCTGGCTGAGGGCAGGGAGGAGAGCAGAGGAGGTGCTCCAGCAACCAGGGCCTGGCCCAGGGCAGGCCTGCCCCTGCCAGGAGAGCTGCACGTGCCCTGGGAGCTGCCTGGTCTGGGCGGCCCTCAGAGGAGGAGGCGGCGGCAGAAGCAGCCCCTTGGTGGCTTGTTGGTGCTGTAGCCCTGGCTGGCTCCTACCACCACTGCTCCCCTGGGCAGCTCTGCCAGCCTGCTCCCTCCAACACTGCCTGAAAACTCAACATTTGAAGCAGCAGCAACCCAACAAAACGTGGTGGCCAATGCTCTGCCCAAACTCTGGCAGCATCTCAGAAACACCCAGGGGTTCTGGCTACTGGAAGCACACAACTTAGGGACGTGCAGACCTGAGCACACTGTCATCACACCAACAGAATTCTGGTATGACACTGTGAAATGTCAAATTACAAATGTGTTGTAAATTAAATTTAGTCATTTAAGAGCAGTTATGATCATGTTAGTTTTACAAGGGCACTAGTGATACTATACCATGCAGTATCACAGTGATGTAGCACTGAAATCAAAGTCACTAGCACAGAACGTGTCTAACCCAATCTGGCTCTTAATGCTAAGTATCTGTGATTTTATTACTGGAAAAAAGGGTACATTCACATTACTCCAGGAAAGATCTACCTCAATATGTTCCTTGGTGATAAGCCAGGGTCGGTGAGCCAACATTTTGTTCAGTTCTCCTAAATTTTGCAGTTTTTGAGGTGCATTTTCCAGACCATTCAACCATTTAGGGTCTCCACCGACATGAAGGAAGTCGTTCACATGGAGGTTAACAAGGTAAGAGCACTGATGTCGCGCTGCAGCCTAGGAAGGAAAACACAAGGTGGTACAGAAAATTACCAAGAATTAGTGCTTTATGACAAATACTGTAAGTCATCATTTCCTCAAAATATTCAGTATCACTTGCAGTGATCAAAGGCTGAAGTAAAACAAAAATTCTGAGATTAACACATCAGCCTGTTTTGATTATTGTTCTCACCACATAAATATCTCTTTTTCATATACACTATGTTGGCTACAGGTGCAACATGCCCACACCCAGGGAGATGTACAGGCATGGATTTATTGTATGTCCTGAAGTAAGTAATCCATGCTGCATCATGCTCCCTGGGGGGAAGAAGTTTTCTCTAGGTGAATTTTTACTAGCAAAAGCAGGTTTTAGAATACATATAGCACAAGAGACTACAGACAACTTTTCAGCAAAGACAGATCCATTATCATTTACTCAAACACTAGTAACTTTCTGCATCAAATTAAGATGCAGCCCAAAACTTTAATCCAACATCAGCAAGCAAAGATCATATTTGAATGGGTACATTGGAAATTATGAAATCCACCCCTTCTGGCAGAAAACTCACTTAGAATTTAGATACTCGGAAGTGGATGATGGGATGAACTGCTGAGTTAGAGGGAGGTGTATTTGACAGGACACACACACAGAAACAAACTTGCTTGAAAAATGGTTTCTGACATACTAAGGAAAACAATAGCAAACAATTGTCTAATTTTTATAACAGAACTTTTCCCCCTTTTTCTTACAGTCCTGCTGAAACTATGAATGTTAAACACTGATCTTATGAAACCATCTGTAAACCAGACACAAACAAACCTGCTCTGCTCTTCCCCTTAGCTCCTGATGCAATGCCTTTCCAACTAGAAACTGCAAAACACGGGAACAAGTGCTATTAACCAAGCCCAGAGCGTGCTGCCAGAGTGGCTGTTTCTGCTTGCTGCATACCATTATCCCGATGTAGTGTCGGTAATGAAGCGGGAGCGGGCCATCCATCTGCAGTAGATAGTGCTGAGTTTTCAGAAAGCTTTCAAGGTACTGCGGGTGGAAAACCATCACCAAGGTAACGTTGTCCAGTCGGCCCAGCGTGGCAAAAGAATCTTCAAACAGCGCGTGCATCGTGGCGTCTTCGCTCCCCACTTGAATCGTCTGAGCGAAGACAAAGCAATGAGCAATATTTTCCAAGTAACACCAATAAAATAGTAACTAAATGTATTACCACAGCACTCAGAGGCTCCAAGCAAAAGGAATTATATTATAAATCTATTAATGGCATTAGTGCACATAAGGCAAATAAAATCCCTTTAATACCTCTCATTTAGGAGATCACAAGTGGTTGTATCAGCAAAACAAGATTCTTGGCTTTGGTCTTTCTCTAGTTCAACACTGACTTCTTATTTTTAACTGTCTCACCTTACTTTCTTGAACACCCAAGCTTCATCTAACTTAATTTAGTTTAACTAAAAGCTAATTGAATAATCTCTTCTACTATGGAAAAAAGAGGGAAAGAGGTAAAAAGCTAGCTAAAATGGCAAGAAAGACAAATAAAAGGAAATTGAAACTTAAGGTTCTAAAATTCCGAGAAAACCACAGCCATATTACTAACTTTTCCTCTGCTCCAAATTCTCTTACCAGACAACCAGGAGAGAAGCACTAGAAGTACTCAGCCACAGCACTCTGAAGTTTCTCAGATTCCTCAGAATGGTAGCAGCAGCTTAAGAAAAAGCAATCCCAGAGCAGGGGGCAGGTGCCTTGTGGACCAGTAGGAAATTACATCCGGATGCTCACAAGGAAACAGTATTGGATTTCCCCCATGCTAGACAGCAGTGTATGGGAGGGGCCATAACTATTCCAAAGCTCCCCAAGGCTCTTACTGTTCTGTACACTAGAACTGTGGCCAAAGTCTCTCCAGGACTGAATGTGATAACTACTGAAAATGTTTTGCAGCTCAGCAGCTGTCCTGAAACCAAATGTGGACTACTGCTAAAAGGATGTTCCTTAAAAGCATAAAGTTCACTATGTACTTGAAAACACTACCACACCTCCTTCTCAGGGATGAATCTGCTTGGTCCGTGTCCCAGTGGTCTAGGAATTCTTATTCCAAGTTCCTAGAAGAGAAAATTACACCACCTCAGCATTTAGTTATAAACAGCTTTTTAGCTGTGGTTGCAAGACAGAAAAGAGTTCTCCATTCAGAGCTGGGCTTATTTGGGTACTTGTGGTACTCTTACACAGGCACTTTTACTAGTACTTCTTGTACAAATGCAAATCATTTTTTCATACGAGTGCTTTATAATTAGCTGTTCTTGTTTACAGTGCACTGCCCCACTCCAGCAACAAAAAGTTCAACAACAAAGGCCCTGTCAAGTGAAGAAAACACACACAACTTTATATGCACACACACACAAACACGCACACACACAAACACCCTACAGCCCGGTTCACAGAAAATGCTGCATAAAGCATATTTTGGCAGGCTGTCCAGGACAAGGAGTTCCGAACATGCCGGCTGCTGTGTGGTTATGCCACTGATACAAAACGAGGCTGCTGTGTGTGTGTGCACATCCGCAGTACGCCAGCACACAACACTCTGTGCATCTGTCAGGAAATGAAACAGCTGTAACCCTAATCAGATTTCTTTCTCCCAACCTCAAAGAACACTTAAACTGCTGAAAGTACCTGATCTACATTTGCATCTGTTTTCTTTTCAAGACAGGATAAAAAGCTATTCACGTTTGGAGGGAAGGAGGGAGGGGATTTTGCTCAATCAGAACAGCAGCAGCCTCATCCTTGCACACATTCTGTGAACTTGTTACCCTGCAGTAACAGGGAGGCTGGACACCCCATGGCAGTTAACTCCTTGCCTTCTCCCTCAGTTAGATGAAGCTTCCTGACAGGCCTGCAGCACTGTGGGCCCTTCATGCAGGCAAGGTGCATTTGTGTCCTGCCCATTACACATTCCCTTTGGAAGGGTGGAAGCCGTATGTTCCATGGGCAGTCTGTGTGTCTGGCACAGAGCAGCCCTCAGAGGAGGCACAGCAGGGTGCGGGGGTCTCCTACCAAAGCAGGCATGGCCTCACCTCACACAGTCACATTTGCCCACCTCTCCACAGCTGCAGAGGCTCCCTCTGCTGTGTGTGGCACTGCTGCAAACCAGCTCTCCTTGAGGGGATTGCTACCCAGCCAGCAGCTTGGCTTACCCAGGAAAAACGGGAGCCCTGCCACTCAGACCAGCTCCCTGGTGCACTCTTACAGATGGAGGGGGAACTGGGATTACAGCTAAGGATGGAGCTGAGTGATAAACACTAGGCTATATATAAACCAATGGTTTGGGCTCCTTATCTGTTCCCTCTTTCCCAATCACTTTTAGAACATATCCATTGCCTTCACTCTGTAGCCCAAACCATCCATTCTGGGACAATACCAACTCCATCCAGGTTCTCAGCTGGGTTTGGATGAATAAATACCATGTACTGAGCCAGTTCAGGCCACACAGACCAGAGGGGCATCTTCAGCTAGTTTAGGCCTCAAGAGCAGGCGAAGCCCCAAAATCTTCCTGCCAAATGCAAGTTTTTAACTTTGCCACATTTTCCCCACATAGATAAAGGCTGTTATAAACATGAGATACTGGTTGCACTCACTGCTGCATTTTTTCTGTCTTTAGCTGAGGTTTCTATTTGCATGAGTTCACTGTACGAGACGCAATTTTATTAATCAGTTACCGCTCCCTGAACTTTCCCCTAAGATTAAAAAGCCGCTTCAGAGCCAGGAACAATCAGTGCAGGTCTAAGTGGCAGCTATCAAACTCTTCAGACTCTGACAGTGTTTAAATCTAAAGTCAGATGCCTTCATTTCTCAAGTCTTATTTGGACACAGTAAGAATCAAAGGACAGCTCTTTACTACTAGTCTTTTCACTTCTCTGTGACACAGCTTTTTTTCCTGCTGAGGGTCCCAATATTCACAGCCAAATTTTGCCTGTCAGCCAAGTAACGTCACCTGTAGGATGGACTTTATTGCCACTTCTCCTCAAAGCTCTAAGCACAGCTTCTTATCTTGGCTACAGCTACACTATCAAATTAGAGAAATGTCTTACATTCAAATCATGGCAAGCAAAAAAGTCTGTAAGCATCATTTAAATTAGCAGCCTGTAAGCAACATTTCAGTTGGCAGATGTCTGCAATTGTCTGCCAAATCAAGCACTCCAAGAGAAATACCTTAAAGTTTAAGTCTTGAACAACTGTATTTCAATCTTCCCTTTCCCAGAAGAGTAAGAAGAAATAAACCCCAGAAAGAACCTGAGATGAGCAGCCTGCTAATGTATTTTGCCTCACAATCTTAAATACATCACTACGAATACACTTCAGGTTTTTTAAGCAGAAGTCAAACTTATGATTACACGGCACATAACAGGTTACACATTACCTAGCTCATCAAACACTCTCTGCAAAGTGACTTAAAGAGTTTTTTTAAGGATTAAGTAAGTTGCTTTGTTATCCTTCAGGAGAGGAACCATCCCCTGATATCACGCCACCAACCCAGTACTTGAGAAGCCTGGTTTCAAGTCTCTATTCTGACAGAGATGTTGCAAAGCATTTGTGAAGACAAGTTTGTTTCCTCTCTGCAAAAAGGGGGTTTCTCCCAGAGGGTGCTGAGAACAGAAGCAGTTTGTCATGAGGTGCATGCTTAACACAGTCGTGAGAGTTGTGTACAATCTGACCCATTAGAAAACCTTGAAAACTTTTATTCTTCAGTTACAAGCTGTGACAAACCTTTTATCCTGTTTTCCCTTCTTTTTTGGAAGCAGCACTTAATAAAGTTCTCCTAGTACTTCAGGAACAGCAAGCATCTCTGGGTGGTCCCAGCATCCCAACATTTCAAATACTGTATAGATAACACAGTAATAATTCTCAAAACAGTCCTAGTGAATCTTCCCTTCATTTTGAACATATTTCTATGTTCCACAATACCCTTCACTACGCCTCCATCTTCCAAATACACTCAACTTGAGGAGCATGACCGTCCTTCCCTCTCAAAAGCAAGACCTGCATCCTGACCAGACGCACCACATCTCTCATGCACCCTCCTCTTGAAGCACCACCTCACCTGGAGCACCAACAAGCACCTGCTGAAGCAGTCACAGCCAGGACGAGCAGCAGGTGGGAAAAAACTATACCTATTTTGGTTATTACAAAAGTATAAGCAACTTTCATGTGATGCCAGGCCACTGAGTTGCACACCCAAGTGGCCTACTTAGTGACGTATTCTCTGCATCAAACTTCTCCCAGCTCCTTTCCTCCTGTTTGTCAACCTCACCACACCACTTTCGTTCAGTCTAGAAACTCTGCAGCTGAATACAGCTCCAAGTTCAGCAGAAAGCCAACCACAACTGAGGCTTCAGGTGCAAATAAATAATAATAACAATAATAATAAATAGTAATGATGCTGCTGCATCAGAGGCACTCCATCTTCAAAGCCAGAACATAAAACTCAGGTGGCTGCAAAGCTGAGCACCAAGGGTGGAACAGATTTCACCTTCAACACCCAGAACCTCAAGCTAATGGAGGGAGTGGGGCCTTGCCTGGTGGCAATCCACTGCACTGCTCATTTGCCATAGAAATGCTGTATTGCTATGTTGGCAGAGACAACCTTGGAAATCCCAGGAAAGCCTCCTCTTTCCCCTTATGTAATGTAACTTGTATTTCTGTACAGCCACTATTGTTATTTCTGTGGCAACTACGTTCCCCAGGAATCTACACCTCCCTCACCACTGCCATATCATCCGAGCATCTCATGTGTTTCAATAATGCAAGATCCTTGTGAGGTGGGACAAGTGTATTATCTCCCAGTGAGGACAAAAAATACCCTGAGAAACAAAAACTACATGTCTTACAGAAGCTGCTACAGAAGACTGGTGGCTTGAGCTGAGATCTCTCTAGTCACGGGGTAATGCTGTAACCATCAGACTGTGTGCCCTTTCAGAGACTTCTGAGCCAGGAAATGCTTTATGCAAATTTTCACCAAGAAACAGCTCTTCAGAGCTGAGACAGAAAAGTTAATGAGACAAGTCTGCAAACTTAATTATATACTTCCCAGTTACCATTCTCTCTCACCAGTCTGGCCCACTTAGTACATCCAACTCCACAAGGACAACGAGACCAAAAAACTGTACTGCATACACATACATGCTCAGAGCAGACCACTCTAAAGCCTCAAACACATGCAAACTCACACAACTTACACCTTTCTGTGTCTTATGCCTGTCAATTGAGCCCACCTTTTAAGTAACTTTTTTAAGCATCTTGACAGGAACAGCATTACTCTCAAATTTAAGTAAAAGTCTGAGGTGGAAAATTGAACTGCAAATGCATAGAAGAGGTTTGTAAATACTTAAAAGTACAACACACATTGCCTCTGCTAGTAATAGAACATCATCTGCTTTGATTCTGAGTCTCTTAAAAACATAAGTGAAGACAATAAAAAGTCACAGACATCCAGTATCAGAAATCTCACGTAGAAACACCGAAGCAGAGCTAAGCTACACACCAAGTTGCAGGGCCTCTGGGACAGGAAGCTATCCAACCTTAGCTGCAGCTCTTCCTCCAGTGTGCCTAAAATGCTTCTTCAGATCCCTGTTGCTCCCTCACTACTGGCTCCTTGCAGCTAGAGGTCTGCCTCTTACCACAAAACCTCTCCCAAAACTCAGTGATAGTTTTGTCTGATGAGTTTGGGGACTATTACCAAACTGCTACTTTTCAGTCATTCAGGATTCATGAGCTGAGCACTAGCTGTGATCCACAGTGCTCAGATTGCTTCCCTGGTGTTAGCACAGTGAGTCATTTTGCTCCCCTCAAGTACAGTCAGTACCACTATCAAATGTTATATCTCCCAGAGAGACTTATTTACATACTTACTTAGGCCTTCTCTAAATGTCAAAGAGAACATTTTATCATAGACAAGCCACAGGCAAAGTAAAATTATAATTATCAATTTACTTCACTAAACCACATTTGGATTACCATGTTAGCTGAATCATCTCTGTCCTCATTAAGCTCTAAATGCTGCTAGATTCAAACAAAATTATATTAAAATCACACCCCATAATACAATATAAAACAATCTAAAGCAAGGAACCAGAGAAGGAAAATGAGTTTGAGGTGATTTTTTTGGAGGTAGCATTTTCCTAGACAACCAGTCATCATTTTATGTAATCAAAGTGCATTCCTATCCAAGCTTAGGGTTAAGAAAGGCACAATGAGCTGTGGGTTAAAAACTCAATGCAATCTCCTAATAGAGTTAATTCCTCCAACGTGCCAGTGCTGAAAATTCAGCTTAGTATACTACAACATAGATTTGAGGCATGGGCATTAAAAGTACCCATTTAAGGCTTTATAAGCTTATAGGATGAAATGCCCCTAAGCATCTAAGTGTCCAAGAAGGTTGCACTGCATTTCCAAGAGAGACTCTGGCACTTACCAGTCTAAGAGGCTTCATGTTGCTGCTGCTGCTTTGCTCACTGTGTCTGGTTCCTACTTCCCCTTTAAGGGTCCCTGACAGCAAAACCTCACTGGTGGTGACACTGACAGGCTACAAATGGAGTTTCCTTGTTTAGGACCTTGATAAGGACTGGCACAACTGGCCGCACAGGACAAGTTGTCACCAAGCTGATACATACACACACAGCTAAAAGCTGTATTTTCAGTTCTGCAAAATGCAGTAGCTACTGCAATTTCTGTATCAGATAGGGAGCTTTTGGAAAAGAAGGGATTAAGAAACTAAGAGTTGTGATTAAAGATGTTTCTTTTCCTACAAACAAGCACACACATACAACTTCACACACACACAAATCTTACAGCTTTTCTAAATGTGAAGCTATGCAGAACTGGCAGTTTTTCCTATTTTATTAATTTTCCTAATCCTGAAGCAGCTACAATTGTGGCTTTCTCAAACCATGATTCACATTAAAATGACAGAAAAATACTTACCCCAAAAATGCCCATGTACTCTACATTTCTGCAGTGGATCCATTTGCTGGGCATCTCAGACTGTCATTCAGCTGAAGCACCAGACATGTCTCCACTTGTACAGACTTAAAGAACTGAGAACAAGTACTCCCCCTCTGTTACAAAGCACTTTGTTCCACAGACCTACCACTCTCCACTGGAATTAAAGCACTGCAAAGGATGAACTGTTCCTATTTCATACAGAATATATTATTCTTATATGAATTTAAAGACGTAAACTAAATTAATTTCAGTATCAGTAAGTGCACTTTCTCTGAATGTCTCAAAGTCCTTCAAAACACTGATTTTAAAAACATCCCCATCTAGTTTATGTGACTTGATTCAAGATAAAAATCAAGGCAAAGGCCATCTGTCCCCAGTCACACACCTTGTTCATAGTGGGAGGAATAAAAGCAAAGCCCAGGCTCCTCTGTCTCCAGCTCTAACACCTCTTCTCTGCTCATCTAGGTCTGAGCAGTACAAACAGGTCCAACTGCAGCAGTCTCAAGGCACAGAAGTGCCACCTATTCTTCCTCAGCAGTAACAGCTCTTCCTGAAGTGGTTTTGTGACACAGCTGCCTCGAGTCCACAACCCAATTTACTTCTGATATGAGCTCACTGAAACTGAGGCTGAATTTCACTGATTAGTGCCTAGCTTTTTTAGAAGGCACTTCTGTAATGTGTACAGTGAAACAGAAAGCATTGAAGGGCAAAGGATTTGCAATGAATGTCTGCGATTTCCCTGCAGCAAACACTGTTTAAACACTAATAAATCGGTGACACAGCAGGAAACAAGTTTAAATGTGATAGTGTTTACATTACTGCTGGATTATGTCAAAGCAAAGCATATATCCATGTACGTATCCATATGTACAGATGAGGTACTACATCAGTACAAATCAGAACAACACAAATCAGAACAACACAAAACAGGCTCTGTGGCAATCTGCAGCAGTTTTGAGGATTTAAAATTTTCCTTTAAAAGAAGAAATCTTAACGTGGTGACAACTAAGACATTTACAAGAGATCTAAATCAGCATGTTCATTCCTGCCCAAAATAATGCTCCTGCCTTGCATTTGTTTACAATTACATCAAGCCCTCCTCCATCAGCAACGCAAAGAACCAGCCTTACTGTTTCAACGGGACAATCCAGGTCTGTGCAAGGAGATGAACAGGGGGCAGTTCGGAGGCACCGGAGCCGCTGTGCGAGGGTGCGGCACACACAGACCCAAGGGGCGCGCAGCCACGGCCGGGAGCCGGGGCGATGGGGAGGATGCGGGGCAGGCGCTGCGCTCTCAGCAGCACTCACGGGCACCGGCGGGCTCCCCCGCAGCCGGACAGGACCCCCTCCGAGCCCGCCGCCCCTCGCTTACAGCGGGCTCTCTGGGGGACGCGCCCGCCCTCGCCCCCCGTACCTGGCGCTGGCTGCCCGGCTCGCCGCCCTCCCGCGGGCTCTGGGCGCTCGGGCCCCGCTCCTGCGGCTCTGACACCGGGGCGGCGCCG
>VXBX01007343.1:7196-35262 GCA_013400415.1 Scytalopus superciliaris
TTTCTTAGAGGTTATGAAAAATACTCTGTTGCTAAGAAGAATGAAGCATCAGAACAGGTTGTTTAGGGAGACTGTGCTGTGTCTACCATGGTAATACTGAAAGACCCAGTAAACATGCCAAACCTTGTTCAGGTATAGCTGTAACTTGAGTCAAGGATGGACTACACAAGTTCTCAAAGACCCATCTAGCCCCCCCGTTTATCTACTGCAGGTATTAATCTGTTGCATCCACTATTTTATGACACAACAAGGAAATGGTCCAGAGCCCACAGGAATATTTCTTTGAAAGAGTAACAAAAAACACACTAGCCTGACATATAATANAAATAATAATAAAAAAGAACAGAGATTTATTGGCTGTGCTTTCTCAGTCACTCTTCTTTTGAGTAATCTCTCAGAGAACAAGACGAACATACTGTCTGATTATCAGCCATTTAAAAAAAAAAAAAGAAAATCAAAAAGTATTGCCAAGGCTCTCAAGCGACACACAGGTTATGGAGATTCCAGCAAGCTGATCTGAATATGAGACACTGCTGCCAAAGTGGGAGACTGTCAGCATGCTCCAATACCTTTGTATGTAGGATGGGAAGCTTTGACATCCCAAGCAAATTTCAACCAGGGTGATATGCTACAGACAAGTATCTCACATTTCAGAGCTATCCAGATTGCATGAAGCAATTAGATGCTGGAGCCTCGGAGGATGAAGCGCATATTGAGTGTGTACTGTATACAAAATTGTGTTTAAATGGGATTAGCCAAAAATCCTAGCAGATTTTAAAACTGATGTAATAAGATCGGTCTAGGCTTCAATGCCAGGCAAGCATAAGGACATCTCTGCTAGCCAACTATCCAACACTTTATTCACGAATGTGCATGAAACAGTCCAACAGATGAGAAGAGCCAGGGATTAACAACAGGGGACAGAACCTCATGAACTCCTAGTCTGCCCATGGTAAAAAGTCAGGACAGGCCTGCTGATTTTTAATGAGGGTAACTGTAGGACTTTCAGTAAGTTCCTGTTGCTGAGAGGCAGACTAGAAGGATATGCAGGCATTTAACATCACGAACAAAGGGAGAGATTTTGCAATATTATTGTGACTAACAGGCCACATAAAAATTCTTATGGTTCAGTATTAGAGAAAAATGTGAGCTACAGATGTGTCAGACTGGACACCCCCCTAAAGGCAACAGAGGTCAAAGAAACTGATGGATAAACATCTAACCAAAATGATGGCACTTTAGCTCAGCAATGCCACTCATTGCAGAATATTCCTCAGGGTCCACAGAGATTGAACTGATAGGATAAAGGATGATGGTTTCTATTCCCATAAGACATCATTTTCTATAGCCCAAGAGAGAAAAGGCAAGCGTGACAAAGAACACCCAATTAGGCATGTAGTTATAAGCAAGGAGCCAGTCACTGAAGGCCTCTGGACATGAATTCACAGTTCTTGCTATCTATCATGAAAACTAGAGGCAAATGTATCATTTTTCGGTCAACTGTAGATTATAGGAAATAGACAAGGGAGGAACTTAATCATCAAGTAGTAGCAAACAGGCAGAGAAAAAGCACCAGGACTTACCAGTCTTCTCACCTGTTGCAGAAGCCTTGAAAAATAAGACAGGAAAAAGAGTAAGAAGGCCAGGACAAGACAAAGGACTACAGAGCCAAATTAAGACCTCTGTTAACAGTACCAGCAACAAATAAGGAATGTGAAATAAGACTGACTGGTGGCTGGTGGACTGCAATGATCTGATGAGAAGAGCCTTGGCCCTATGGACTGGCAAAAGGTACCTAACAGCTGGTCCACAACCGGCATTAACACAAAGGGCTGAAGACCATAAATTACTATAAAGGAAATACATCTAGAAGCTGCACAGAAGAAGGTCTGGAGAAAGGATCATGGAAGCCTTCCTGCACACAGTGATTGTGGTAAGTCGGCAAACAAGTCTTCCAAGGAAGCAAGCAAGCAAATAAAATAAAAACCCACCTTGTTTCAGAAATATGGAAACAAAATCTCATCCAAAATCTGGCCACTTTAACAATAAATATGGATAGAGGACCAAGATTACAACTTGGCAATTACTAAAACTGTTGCAAAGTTTATAAGAAAATTAGATTTCAAAAAAATTAATACAAGTATAGTTTCTCATTCTCCAGTTTGCATCTGTAATACTAAGTATTAATTCATGTTCATTTTTTCACTGTTAAGATGTTTCCCTGGACAACTCAAAGGCTTGAGCTGGAGTTTACTGTCCTCAGTATGGTCAAGCAGACTGTTCATATCTCCTTTTTGATTAGATTAACTCTTGCCTTTGAGCTGTTCTAGACTGAAAACTGCTTTTAAAAATGCATTAATATTTGCCTTGTTGGTGAATATGTCTGAAAGTCCAGTGTAAGGACTATGGCAAAGAAACAAAGAGTTAAAGCATAAAACCAACTTAAGTTACTTTTAAGTCTTTTTAATATATGTCTGCACAGGCACCATTTTAAATTCTAGGCTGCTAGAACAGCCATTCAGGACAATTAATTCCTGCAAGTAACAAAGACAAATACTTAAAGAAATTGTAACAGAACTTTTGCAGTGTTCACTTACAGAACTAATTCTTATAAGAATGAGAAAACAAGACCTAGCTGATATGAATAACAACACAAAAGGAGAAGCTCCTCTCATGCTCAGAGAACAGCTGCAGCATTTTTCCTGAACTGCCTTTTGCTGCAGCTCTGCTCCCTAAGCTACAGTGCCTCAGTGAGCAACTAACAAAGGAAATGTTAATATTCAGCCTAAAATCAAGGACAGACTAATCCTTTAAAATTATTATTCAAGATTTTACAGAAAACTATTTGAAAATACTGTATTTTTAGTGCAATATTTGGATGAAAAATAAGACAAAAATAGCCTTAAATGAAGCAATGCCATGTTATGTTTATCTGCTGAGGGGGGCATTGCATAGGGAGGTCTTCAGCAGGTCTTGTTAGCAACTGCTGTTCTTTACCTGGAATTTCTTTTACTTCTCCATTTAATGTCCACTCATGTATTTAGTCCTTCATTCTACATATTACAGCTGCAATTTTAAATTACACATTGATACATAAGTATTAAAATATTTTTACAAGCATTGTAAAGACAAATTCTGGACTATTTAGTGAAGTTCTAGTCTTATCAAAATGCTACACTAGTGAAAGCAGGGGAAATATTTTATTGTGGGAATGTTATGCCAATGCTTCTCATTATACCTTCTGAAGTCAGGCTTAGTTTTCACTTAAGTATAAAAATGGCAATTGAAAAAGGAAGATAAGCTACTAAAAGGAAACCACACAATGAAATAGTGATGCAGAACAATGCTTAAAAAAAATAAATCTACGGTCTGCTGACTATCAGGACCACACTCTTGAGGTTAGGAAGGTGATTAAGGGCTTTGCTAAATATAGTCTTAAAATGTGCCCTCAGAAACTATTCATAAATAAGAAAGCTTGATTGCTTATGATGTCTATTACTCTCTACTCTTAGTGGAAATGCAGACTGCTTGATATATTGTATATTATTATAATCACAATACTTAGCATATTGTGTATTAGTATAATCACAACATGAATGCTTAAAGCCAAGCTAGGTTCCTTTATCCTTCTCTAAAGGACATTAGCTTTAAATCTGTCCTTCTCTTTATAACACTCAGAATTGCAATTTTGTGTTAAAAAATGAGAACTCCTACTATTTCGAAAAAAACACTTTATAAAGGTTAGTATCAGATTTCAGAGAGTGTGAGGCAGATACACATAACTGAGGCATACAAATAAGTCAATAAATATAAAGACCTGGTAATAAATACACAGCTCTACTCTATCCTAAAACTTACCCAAACAAACCAATAAGGATAGGAAGCCCACAAAAAATTCACCATCAACTAGGCAATAAACACATTATTTTTATTACTTGAAAATATGTAATTGTTCATTACAATAAAAGCTGTATACAATACTAGTATGAGATAATAAACAAACTTAAAAGGAAATCAGGCAAAGAAGGGCACACACTAGAAAATACATTTTCTAAAATCCACAGTGTGAACTGAATTCAAACTCATATTAACATACAAATTAACCAAACTGGAGCATTCCACAGTAATGAATCTAAACTTCATTGCATTTGTAAACAACAAAGTAATTTGTTAGCTCTTAAATGGAAAAAATAAAACTGAGTACAAGAAACTGTATTATTTCATTTGTATACTTAAGATCTGTGCTGGGTCTGTCTGAGCCAGAATTTATTTCCCCATAGTAGCCCTCACAGTGCTGTGCTCTGCCTTGGTAGCTACAGGAGTGTTGATAACACACCTGTGTTTTGGCTACTGCTGAGCACAGCACTGTAACATACCTTCTCCAGTTGAGGGCGAGATCCTGGGAGGGGACACAGGCGGGCCAGCGGACCCACACTGGCCAAGGGGATATTCCACACCATGTGACAGACATAAAAGCCGAGGCAAAGAGCAGGACCGCGGGCATTCATTGTCTCTGATGGCTGCCTGCTGACACCATGATGAGTGCTGGAGCTCTGCTTCTCACAGAAGTGGCCGACCACTGCTGACTGTGGGAAGTGGAGACTGACTGCTCCTTCTGCTTTGCCCACACGCTGCCTTTGCTTTTTGCATAAATATATTTCGCACAAATATAAACACAAACTGCCTTATCGCAACCCACGATTTGCGTTGAGTTTTTTCCCACCTTACTCTCTCCCCTGTCCAGCTGGGAAGGGGAGTGACAGAGTGGCTGGGTGGGCACCTGGCGTCCAGCATTTGTAAAGCTGGCAGTAATGAAAAAAAACATCTGGCAATATAATGAAGTCACTATTTACAAAGAAATATTTTTCACCCAAATCACAAAGCTGAGTAACTGACATAGTAACTGACACAGAAGAGTTATTTGTACAATATAACTAAATCCTTATTACAAAATTCGGATGAGGGATTAAGCCAGTGAAGTACAACAATCCCTTTTTACACTGCAATAAGTTTTATAAATTGAAGTAATTTTTGCTTTCAAATTATGATCTGCTATACAAAATACAGAAATAAATGTTTCATTTTGTCTCAAATGCTCTAATAATATCCTTTAAACCAATCTCTTTTCAAATTTTACGTTTTTTCCACTCTGGCTTGTCTGTTTCATCATCTTCTGGTTCCACTTCTGCAAAAACTGTTTTTGGTTGTGTTCTGGAAAACATTAAAAAGATTTAAATAGTGGTCAGACTACAATACTTTATCAGAAACTACATTAGACAGGCACTAGACACAAACAAGATACATATGTATGTACAGACATAGATAGAGATACACTTCAAAAAAAAGAGCATTCTAAACTCACCCATTTTTTATTCTTAACATTAATGTATCAACTAACCTTCTAAGAACTAAAGGAACCTGCACCTCACAAGCAAACAAGCATAAAAAGCACACGTATTTTGCAAGTATTATTTCCTCATCAGGTCGCAATCATTCTCTGTATTACATGAATAAAAATAAGATAGAAGAGAGGAAAAAACACGCTTCATTCAATTCTAGAAAACCAGAGCCACCAGTCTCCTCATTCTATGACTTTTTAAAAAGACATCTCCATTTTGATACACTATGACAGCAGCCAGTAAATGAAAACAGAACAGCTAAGCCAGGTTTCTGGCGAGGCCTATGCATGAAAAAAACAGCTTCTTCTCCAGAGATTTTATCCAGCACTACTGTAACATAAAAAACCTAGTGATCTTCGTATGAGAACACAGTGTATCCTACAGTCTAGCTTGATGGTATCAATTCTTCCACTGTTTACTTGTATTTTAAATACCACTTAAACTTTATAAAAATAATTATTGATTACTTTTTAAACGAACACAGTATCAAGTAGCAATTCAATAAACTGTTTGGACATTCAGTTCCCCTGTTTTACACTTTAATCACTGCATGGTCCCCTTTTCCAGCTTAATCAGTGCAATCGCTGCAGGGCTGAAACTACTGGATTACTGACACTGGCTGTGCTTGACTTCTCATCACACAGATATGACAAAGTATAAAACACAGCCAAGGCAATCATCTCATTAATGTATTGACTAAGGTTTGTACAGCAGTCTAAGGATGTGAAACCACTGCTATAACAACTGTTCTTTAGCAAACCCTACAAAACACAAAAATCTTAACAAAATCGTGTCTGACTTACACAATACAATAGGCATAATTCAGTGTTGTCTCCACCTTCAAAGAGTAAGAGCAAGCCATCAGCTATTAAAGACCTGGATTCTCCACTTGCTAAATACATGGCACAAACAGATTTAAAATCACTAGAACTAGTCAAAGACAACTCCCCTTAAACACAGGATCTTTCTATTGTCCTGCCTTCTCCTCCATCCTCCAAGCCTGCCATGAAGGTAAGGAGAGTAGTACTAAGATGTTCCAGAGATGGCCCTACTGCTGAACTCCCACTGGCACAGGGTCCCTGGGTGCAGGCTCAAGGTTTAAGTATCTCAAGCAGACCCAGATGAAGACTTATACTATGGAAGTTAGATGAGTCATTTTATTGACCATGGAAAGCACAACCAAGATTTAAAAAATATTTTCACATTAAAATATTTCATTAGAAAATAGTTACATAAACTCTACTTAACTCATCACTGAAGAAGGATTTAAAAAAAATATGGAAAAAAAAAAATCAGCATTCAATCCAAAACAGACACCAGGGATGAAGGCTTTATTGGCTCAAATATTGGATTTTGTTGGTTGCTGTGGAGGAAGAATGCATGGAATCTTCTCCTTTTGTCAGAACATACTCACAGAAGATTATTGACAGTGTACCTTCCTTTTACAACAGATGAAGGGTATCTAAATAGGATCACATCAGTATTGAGATGTTCATTAGTAAAGCACAACTAATCAAGCGCAAACCTGTAATTTCTGACCACAAACCTGCAAATGTCATAATTTAGATAGAAATTTCCAGCTTAGATGAATGAATAAAACTGTGAAACAAGCAGCAAAATCTGTGGTTTTTTCCAGGATAGGAGTGGCACAGAAAAAAAAAATCACAGACTTCAGCTAATCTGCGTGCTACTGAGTGCAGCAAAACTGAGGGTGTGGGGAGAAATAAAAAAACTCTGTAGTCTAATCTAGCACTATCCAGCTAAAGCAATAACATAGAGAGGAAATCAAGTCTGCTTGCTACCTTGATTTTTAAAATTACCATGAAATAGCTGTAGCCTCAGCTCAGCTGAAATGTAAACTGTTCCACCTCCACAAGCTACACAGCCATAACTGGAGCACATAGGGTGATTCAAATGCCTGACCATTTCATAGCACTGTTTTTGTTATTGCCTTATCAGCAGTGATCATTTAATTTAATTTAAACACAAATTCTTCTGCTTAGTAACTGCACCAGAGACTGCTTTGCTGGATGATTAATATTTATACAAAAATTATCAAAACAAGTTTACTACTTAGAAATACTTCTATTTTTGAGGGCTAAATAATACATGGGGAAAGCTGTGTTCTTTTCCCCATCAAATTTCTCCATTTCCCCCTGACTTTGGGGGTTGATTTCAGTTTGTTAGGGATCTGCTTGGCAGATCCCATGGGAGACTGCTATGGAGGGCAAAGGGGGCCAAGAAGAGCTGGTTGATCTTTGAGGGCAATCTCCTCAGAACAGATTACATTTCGTGTGCAGAAAGCAAAGCCTGGCAGTAGCCTCGTATGGATGCATATGGATCTGATAAGATAAACCATGAGCCCCAAAAAGGAAGAACAATGACAAAGGAAGCAGGGACAAGCTCAGCCAAGAGGAACGGAGGCATTATGTGAACATGTAGAACAGAGTTAGCAGAGCCAAAGCTCAGCAGGAATTGAAACAGAAAAGAAACATGAAAGGCAATAAACACTAAGGGCTTCTACTGCTACACTGACAGTTAAAGGAATGCTACGGAGAATGTTCCTCATGGAGCAGGTAAACCACTAACACAGCACACAGAAAAGGTCAAGATACTTGATGCTTTTGTTGGCTCCATTTTCCCTGAGGTCAGTCCTCTCGCCGCCAAGGACCCCTACACTACCAGCACAGTCTTTGTTAGGGAGTGAGACATTACCAACAGAAAAGGATGGCAGAGAGCATGTAGCTCACTGGACATGCACAAATCCATGATTTCATAAGGGGTGGATCTGGAGGTACTGAGGGAGCTGGCCCATGTCATTGCAAGGGCACTCTGTCACCTCTCGGATGTCATGATGACCGGGAGAGGGTCTCAATGACAAAGGCAAACATCATCATCGTTGTGAAGGGCAAAAGGAGGATCTGGGGAACTAATTACTCTCAGTTCCCAGAAGGCTATGGAACAAAACCTTATGGGAGGCAATTCCAAGTACATGAAGGTGGTAGGGAAGAGCCATCATGGACTTAGCAAGGGCATACTGTGCCTGCCAACCAGATTGCTAGAACAGGCTGCCTGGAGAGGTGTTGAGCGATCTCCACCCTTGAGGATACTCAGCTTTGGTTGGGCAAGCCCCTGAACAACCTGAATCTAACTGGAGCTCAGCAGCCTCATCTAAATGAACACGCTTTAAGCAGGAGCTTGGATTAAATGACCTCAGGCGTTCTCTTCCTATCTAAATTATTCTATGATCCCATGTTTCCACATGACTGTCAGCGGAAACCAGTATCTCATACACTGAAAAATGCATTCCTATTGTGGGTTGCAGTAACAACCTGCAAACAAAAATGGGAAAACAAACTAGCATGATTTATTTATGCTATGTGTTTCTCTTTATTTCAGTGCGTTTCAACACATTCAGATATGCAGATCCCTAGAAAATTTTCAGGGGCCATGCAGAACATTTTAGAGTCACCATAATCCCTCTGGTCATGGGTTGTTTTTCCTAGTTGCCTTCAGGGATCCAATAAAAGTAGCTCATTGACATCTGAGGATCATAGACTAGCAGATAAATAATACTGCTGCAGCTAAACCAGCTGGAGATGACAACTACATATCACAACATGTGACTCATGTCAAAGTAACTTTTGAAATTTGTGTTTATATTGCACTGAAACAAAGAAAAAATACTTTAAAGCAGGCTTGGAAACCAGAATAATGTCATAAAGGCTACTTCCAGACTGAAAACTTAGGGTTTTCAGCATCAGACCCTTTTTAACTCTTCACCCCACCAGCCAACCAGACTCTCCTCTGAATCTAAGGGACTTAACTCTCAAAATTACCAATTTGCAAAAATAGATTTAGGGTACATATACCAACACATGCCAACAAGGTCACTGTTACAAAACATTCTGTTCAGTTCTGATTTTTCACCTAAAGATACTCATGAAACTACATGACTAACACTTCACACTGCCCTTGAGAAAAAGTTCAGTGAACACAGCACAGCTACAGACTGTTGCTTCAGGTCATTCCTTTTTGCCAGGGACAAGCAGCAACAACAAAGGCTGCCAAACAGGGGCAAAATTCACTGAACTGAAAAGTATTTTCAAGAACTCTGGTTTACCTTGGGGAAGAGAGAAATTTTACCGTCACCTTCCCTCTCGTACAGAAGAGAGCTGCATCTGGGCCTGATTAGGCACTCAGCTACAATGCTTAGTAATTCCTGCTGATCCTTCAGAGGGACATCTGAAGTCATTATAGTATATCTGTACAGCTGTGTTAAAACAAACAGCTCACAAAGAATGTAATTTTCAAACATTTACAACTGATGCCTCAAGTTCCTTTCCTGTAGTTCTCTACTTGAAATCTTCAATCTGTCCTTCCTTTCCTTTCACTCCAAAGGAATGGCTCTTGCCAAGGTCTCTAACAAGCTTTTTCCTGAGAAATCTCAAGATTCTTTCTTTATCCTCATCCATTATGACTTTTCTGCTGTGTTGATCACATCTTATTTGACACTTTATCCACACTGGGCTTCTGTGACATGTCATCTCCTGATTCAGCATGTACTTCTTATCATCCCCAGTATTCTTTTCAGCAGCATCTGTTTTTTCACCCATCCTTCTGTCTCTTACGTACTTCCCCCTCCTTTCTGGCTCAAATGTCAGGAGAAATGGAAAGGTCATGCTAACGATAACAAGCTTGAAAAGATTTTTGAGTGATAAATAATGCAAATGGCTATTTGGCTTCAAGAATAAATTAGGCACCTTTAACTCCAAAAAAACTTCAATATATTTTTACACAGAGTGCACCAACTAGCAGAAGTCATGTATTTCTTGTAATATTTACTGCGGTGAAAAATCACAGAAGCACAGAATGGTTTGGGTTGGAAAGGATCTTAAAGATCGTCTTGTTCCAACCCCCCTGCCAGGGGCAGGGGCACCTTCTAGCAATCCAAGTTGCTCAGGGCTTCATCCAACCTATTCTTCAACACTTAGAGACATACTTCTCTGTGCCACCTGTTTCAGTGCCTCACTACCCTATGAGAAAAGAATTTCTTCCTAACATATAATCCAAATCACTCCTCTTTTGGTTTAAATCCATTTCTCCTCATCCCATCACAATCCACACTCGTGTAGAAAGTCCCTGTCCCTCATACACAATTGAAAAAGCATTAAATCAGTTACCTGATTCAAAATTACCTAACCAGTATGGATCAGGACCAGATGAACCCTAATCCAGTCATGATATTCCAAATTATGAAAACTGATTAATCAAAAAAGAGCATTTCTTAATCTTCTCAGTCTAAAACTACGTAGTAACTATCACTGGAGAATATTAAGTAACTATGGTTTCCTTAGACATTTCCTGAAGAAGGAGAATGAAAAACTTTACAAGAATAACCATCCATTAGACAACACAAGACCAAAAGCCTTGTCATCAGAAGATATACCAAGTGGATGGTGCAAATTTACTACAAAAAAATGGAAAAACTGGTAGCAGAAGAATAAGAAAGGATAAACACTATTTAAAAAGACGAAGCATAGCGGATATATTTTTTTAGGCCTTAAGACAGTATGCAATTTTAAGTATATATCAGAATTTCACCTTTCCTAACCCTATGGTATATCTTATGCTATAGCTAAAGCAGCTATCCAGTATACAAACCAGTATTACGTGATAATTTATGTCAATTACCTTCATGTATTTTATTAAATACAAATTTTTAGTGCCTCTGTAAGATGCATTATATACAGGCTAAACATACATGCTCTATAAAGATAAGATATAATGAACACAGCTTTCTGTGGCTGTTAATATAGACCCCTATTTCTGAAAATTAAGAACATTACACAATAATAAAGTTTCTGCATTTCAGTGTCATAGCCAATAATAGCAATATTTTTTAAAATGCTATTGGTATAGAGTACGTCTCAAAGCCAAGCTCTTAAGGCAAGGACAATGGCAGCTTTACTAGCATGAGATTTATCAGCTGACAAAGCCATGAAGGCAGCATGTTGCTGGCTGCAGTCCAATTCCCCCACATACATATCACCGTCTGGTGTGTAAGTTAATAGCAGTCTGGACTTGCATCCTGCCCACTTCTCAGCCAGCTCTCTTCTTCCCCTGCAGCCACATCTTTAACAAGGAACTGTAATGAGATCTGGCCACCTGACACAGTAAGCCTCCTGTAACACAGCTTTGTTTTAAAACTTTCATGTCTACTACATCGCAGGTGTCAGAGAGGAAACTTAATATGCAATCAAGAAAGTTACTAAGCCAAAAATACACTGACATATCTATCTACCTGATGGAATGTGTGACTGTATTTAACTTTTGAGCATGGATTCCTCAAATAAAACCAGATTCCTACACATTCTAAGCATATTTCATCTCTAGCAAACATGAATTCTCAAACAATTAAGAATCAGTATTTGGCATATACATTAAAGCAACTGCTAGAGAATTAGGCTTTCAAATATCCCTTCTTTGGTACCAAGAGCATGTTGGTTTGATGTACAACATCAAATGCCACGTTTATCCATTACCAGTATGCCATACTTATTAATTACCCAGCCAAAGCTAGGCTGGCTTACTGATATTCTCAAGCTGCTTTGGAACAGCTATTTAGTTATCTTTGTGAACATGTGGGTCAAGTCAGAAAGCAAGTGTCACCATTAGAAATAAGCTATGATTCTTAATATATTTCAAGTTTCTGGAAAGAAGTGGTGATTGTTTCACTACAGAGCTAAACATTCATAAAGAAAGTAGTCAGTAAAGTACTAACGCATGCACAGCCTTGGAGATAGAACACTGGGCTGCAATAAACAGAAACAATCCATTACTGGCAGACTGTTCTGTGAAGACTATTTTATGGCTTCAAAATGTTTTCCTTATGCATTTTGAAAACACTACTTGACAGACTATTTTGTGTAAAAAAACTATTAATGATAATAAAATGTGACAATTCCAGTAATTTTTAAAGTTGTAGTTTTGGACAGTAGTATGAAATGCATTTATTTAGTACTTATTTTAGTACTATTGTGAATGCATTTATTTGTTTGAAATACATTTATTTTTAGAAAAAAATCCCCCTGGCAGAAAGCATTCTAGAAGCATATTGCACAATTTTCACTGTAACACATACACACAAAGACCACACTCACACATACAATTTAAATTGAGTAAATTACCACCTCTGGATTAACAAGGTTTTACTACAAAAAATTTGATGAGGTTCTTTAATTCATGTAACTTATTTCCTTATGTTGAATTTTTGGTAGCAGATTTTATCTGTGCAATTTTTAATACCGCTGTACCTTTAAAACCAAGTTAATTCAAGCAGCTACTCAGGTCCTCATGTAGGAAAAATTAATATAACAATATATGACAGCTGAGAAATCATCCAGAATATGCTGTCATAACACCAAGTAAATATTCTGAAGGTTTATCCTAAGAATCAGTCAGAACTAGAAGGCATATTGGAAAATCATCCCATTACGTCAATGCGATAATATCCTATCAAAAGGTATATTGCAACTTCAGACTCTGATTTGGAGAAGATTCTAAACTCTAATCAATTTAGAAAGCTTTAAAATAACTTTCTAGCACTGACAGGTATATTTTAAAAGTGGAAATGTGAAATTTCACCAATTTAACCATCTGGAAACTCTCATCTTCATTAAAGAGTAATGGTATATTCTTGGTTTACGTATTTGTGGCAGCAATCCAAAAAAGGCAAAGTATACCATTCAAAACGTCTCTTCTATTTTTACTGAACTCCCACTGGCCTCCAGAAATATTACTTGTATTTTAAATGGTTTCCTTACTTAGCATATGCCGGAGCAACCCAGTACGGATTCTCCTCCGCTTCCTTTGCGTGACGTAAAATAGCCTCCCGAGGGTTGCTATCATCCGTCTTATCCAGGGCAATGTTCTTGACTATGTATGACGACAGGGTAACTCCGTGAGTTCCAACACGCCCACCGCGACCTGCGCCGAACGGAGAGGAACGGTTAAGAAACAGGCCGTGTCTGTAACAGTGATCCCATGCAAAGTTGTTTTCTAGCACTACAGGACGAGTTTAATTTAGAGCTGCATTCATGTGAGTGTTTTACTGATTATGTAACTCCAAGTAAGCCATTGTGATTAGTAATTTTTCGCAGGCAAGCACTTCAGTGAAAGACATCAATGTCTTGCAGTGCTGGACACTGCCCATACGTCTAAAGGGTAAATCCACCACCCAAAACAGTTTGAATGCAAATCCAAATGACTGTAGAACAGAAGCATGATGGCATACAACAGCCTGAAATGATTATGCTTGGATTACCTGCTCCTGCTACTGGAGGTTCAGGTTTGTGAGACTTCAGGGGGTCCAGCCTATCCTTCTCCAGCTGTTTCCTGGTGCTTCGCTGTCGTGGTTCACGGAACATTGGAAGTGCATGGGCTAAAGGGTAACAGTTTGGAGAAAAAGAAATGTTAGAAGTTCCATTTCCTTTTTAAAGTTTTAAATACAAAGACTTGGATTCTTTCTTGCAATGGAAAAGGTGGCAGGAGCAGTCTCCCAGTTCTTCCATATTGAAACAGTGTTTTTAAAGGTGTACTTTTTAGGGTTTCTTTCCATTGAATTTTTCAAAGATGAAAGCAGCCAGATATCAAGGTTCCTTCAGGCAGAAGCCTCTCATCTGAAATACTGTTTGGACAGCTTATGCATATTTAATTAACTTCCCTGTCATTCAGTTCTCAACATTAGCATTGCAACCAACCAGTTGCTTTTTCCTCAACTTTCCTTGTTTCTACAGCTTTGTCATGTTCTAGGAACATGACAAAGCCCTTGATACATTCTTGGATCTGAAACAGAGTGGGGCGGAAACCCCTCAATGATTCCAAATGTAATTTTATGCATATGAAGTCACAATCATGTTCTTTCTTAAATTATAAGATTAATCACCATTGGAAAAATACTCATAATTGAGACAATCTGGTTAAATTGTCAGGATTTAAAACTTATTTTTCCTCATAAACATGTTACAGTATCTTCAATCACAGTAATGGTTTTGGTCTACTCAGACAAGAGACTCATTTGTCAGCAACAGAGAAACACCACACTAAGGGACTTGGTTGTCTTGAAGTGAAGTTTAGCTCTCACACTCAGCTGTGCTCACGGCTGCTGCTCCTAAAAATGTGGGAAACTGTGTAGGGGTCAAATGACTCAGTAAAGCCAAAAAATTACCAGAAAATCTTAAATTTAGGAACATCATCTCTATATTGAATAAGCAATGAAGAAAAGTAGCAGGCAGCATTCACGGACCTGAATCAGTTTGAGTTTTCAGCTTATTTCTGTAAGCCTGCTCAATTTATTAGACTGAGCAAAGTCACAGCCAGGTGACACAGCAGTAGATCTTTGTAAATAAATGTTTAGGTTTTATTTTTGCAGATTTCATGAAGTATGAAATGCCTGGGACGATTTTCTGGCAAGCACTAAGCTTGATCAGTTTCCGTAGAGCATCTGAGGTGACTAATGCACACAGATCCAAGCTTTTGCCATTTGTGGAGTCAAGGTTGTCTATGAGAAACCCAAGCTATGTATTCCTGTGTTTTAAAAGTGACACTTAATCCCTTAAAACAACAGTCGTGCATTTTAAGTAGCCATTACAGGCAATTCTGATATTAAAGAGCAACTAGAAGTCTGGAGGGGAAAAAATAAAAGAAAAAAGAGGGGAAAAAAGAAGAGAAGGGGAAAAGGGGTCGCTTCACTTGGCAAAAGCACTTTGGAGCTCTCCAGTTCTTCCTGGTTCTATTTGTAAACTTAAAAGACAGACATCTAACCTCTTAAAAACTTCCAAAACATGCAACAAACTTAAAAATCTTCTAAACAAATCCTTACATTTTTCTACATTGCTTTATATGAAAGAGATAGGCTGGAGGCAGCTGTAGCTGGAAAGTACCTGAGCTGGGAACTCAGAACCAGAGTGCCTTGATATGGGTCTAGGTAACAAGCCTGCCCAAACTTTCTCATTCAAAACTTTCTTTTTGCTTATTATGCTGCCAACAACTAATTTATTCTACAGAAATGGGTTTAGTATTTGTAAAACCAGGACTACCAGAAATCAGAGCTGAATGCAAACCCCATAGAACTGGAAGAGGATGAAGAGAAACAAGAAAGCACAACTGTGTGACTGTACTCATTTCATATGAGGAAACACTACACCGGGTAATGCTAATGGGGAGTGCCAAAATCTCTCAGTCAATCCCCTCATCCCATTGTAAAATGGGAAAAGGCAGATCATCAAACAGTTTATAGAAACACAATCCATCAGTGAGCCTTATTATGAATATAAGGTCTTAAAAACTCAGAGGCTACAGATAGTTCAGCTGTTCAAAACCCTATATAACTCTGGGTAAGTTATAAATTTTGAAAAATCATTTGGATTTGTACAAGACCTATCTCTCAAGTCTCTGATTTTGTCACTGGTAGTGTTCATGTTCCAAAGTGGCAAAACTCTTCCTAAACCCACCTACACCCCACAATTTAATAATTCAAAACCAAAGATTTTAAGAAAGCTCCAAAATTTTTGAGAATTTCAGGTGCACCACAATCTAGAAATCAACCATTATTAAGAATTTACAGAGCATACAGAATATATATACCTACAAAAACTTTGTACGAAGCACCAATATCTCATAGCAATTATCAGTGCTTAATAAAAGACTGCAACATTTTAGGGGGAAAAATAAAAAGCTACATGATCTGCAAATAATTTCAAACCTAAGAAAAAACTAAAGATGTTGCTATAAAGACATGTTTAAAGTCCTTACGTGTTATAATGTAATCCTGTGTAAGAGTCTCTGCTTGTCTCTCTTTTCGTTTTGTTTTGACCACGCATAATTTTGCTCCCCTAGGAGGAAACAGAACAGTTCAGTTGGCCTGTTTACATCAAACAGAAACCAGTTTTTATTCAAGACAGTCTCAACAAAATTATACAGTACTTTAAATATTCATGAATGTGTGTATCTTTGCCTGTTCATGCACATGTGAAGGAGGGTAGAGAGATTATAGTGTTTCTGTTACAGAGCGGTTTATGTGACATGCAGAAATAAGGGTGGAAGATTCATTTCACACTTCATTTGTCCACAGTACTTGTAGTGTGCACATAAAAAGTGCTCCTCTCCAAACATGGGCACTGATTTGCTGCTAATATTCTTCCTAAGCAGCAGAGGTGGCGGTCAGATATCTAACTAGAGGTGTCTGAAACACTGCAGCAGGAAAGACTGCACAAACTTGGCTGCAGCAAGATTGATTTAAACCAGTCGTATTTTCTTCCTCAATACAAAACTGCACTAGGCTTCTATGGTCTGTGCCTAAGAGATTCAGGCTGCTCTCTGGAGAAGGGTTCAAACAATGAAGACCAACTCTCTTGTTCTCTAAACTGACAAAACCAGAAAAATAAAACTTATTCCTGATAATCCTGTAAACCAGAGTTTATCTTCATATCCAAGTGTCCAGAAACCACAAACTGTAACACAGTTTGCTTTGGGATGCCAGTAAAATGAAGATAAGCATATACAGGGGATGGACATCATATCAATACCCCTCAGTATCAATGAAGTGTACATTTCCTCCCTTCGGACGGGAGGGAAGCATGACCCAGCCCTCCAGTCAATCCGGACAATAAAAGAAAATTAATCACAAAACAAGTATTTGTAGACTACTTAGGCCCTCATCATTCCAGGCTGACTAATCATCTTCTGATAAATCACTACCACCTTTCCCTGAGATGCACAGGTCAAATCCATATGTGATAAATGGGGGTGGGGGAGAAGAACACAGGCAAGATGGGAATGTGCTTCCTTGGTTTGCACATTCTCAAATTGGATTAACTCTCCAACACTGAAGTTTAATGCAAGTTTAATACAGTTTAATGAATCTAGTTTAATGAAGTTTAATACAAGATCTTTACTTCAGGGAAAAAATAGCCATAAAAAAAAAGTTAATATAATAAATATCCATTCAGTAACACTACATCAGCAAACTCCAAGACAGGATGAAAGGGTGGCTATTCCCATTGCAGATTTCATTCAATTAAAAACTGAAAGTGTTTGTAAATTCAGGTAGGACCACCAGCATATTGCACCATGAATAGCTCAGAGGAAAATGCACTGTTTTCAGAAGCAAACATTTTGGGGGTTTTTTTCTCCTTCTACTGTTTATATATAAGTAAAACTGTGCAAAACAAATGTTACTAAACCAGTTTTTCTCATTTCTTAGTATAATCACTGAATCACAGAACGAGGCTAAATTTGAGGGGAAAAAAATAATGTTTTAAATCATAAAACATAATTACATACCTCTGGCTTTTGACAGGATCATAGTACACTTTGGCTAAACCATTTCCAGTACCAACCATGATCTGGTTCAGCTTGGGATGCCAAAGGCAACGCACAACACTCTGGAACAAAATGACATATTGAGAGTTAGTCAGTCATTCATTTAGATCTTAGAATTAATATTCACATTCTCAAAGAGTGGATCACAGTATATCAGGAACAAGTTTAAGCACATGAATGCATATGTGAATATGTGAATGAATAGAAGTTCCTCTTCAGGGAATGACAACAATGTAAGCAGAGAAGTAAGTAAAAATTGGTGACAGTATGATAATCAGTGGTTTCCACAGCCTAACAGCTCCACAGTCTTCATGGGGAAAATGGAAATGAAAGCTAAAGAGGGATTTGAAGGAGAACAGTGAAGTGCTTCAGATTTGGTACAGTGAGCCAGGCCTTCATGACTTTTGCATTTTTATTTTTAAATATTAATTCTCCCACTTTGTTCATTGCTTTATATGTTTTTCCTTTTTTCTTATACACTGCTGACCTTTCACTTGCTGACTGCAGAAATAGAAGAGATGCTGATTTTCACTCTTGCTTCTTTCTTACCCACAACACTAAGAACTTGGTATTTAAAGCCAATGTCTCACAGCAGTATCACCCCTCTGGTCAGCAGCAAAACTCATTTTCAGACATTAAGAGTATTGTTCCTTTATATACACAGAGTGGTTCTCCATGTGACTTTGATGACTGTTTTCTGTCTGATTCAGCAGGCCAGCACAGAAACTCAGAGACTCGAGTTTCTGACTCCAGAGAGCCAAAGTGGGAACAATCTGCCACAAAGGACAACCTACCTCATCACAAACACAAAACCTGTGTGTGCACCAACTAAATGGAGGAGGGAGTTTTTGAGAGATAGTAATTCCTTAAAGGCACATTGTCTAAGTCTGAAGTTGGTTTGCACCAGTTGTGCAATAAATAGCAAGATGCACCATCCTCTTAGAATTTCAGGAAAAAATGCTTCATTTTCTAGCCTTCCATCCCTGCAGCTTACTACTTCTTTCTCAAAAGCCAGGAATAGACTCTTAGAGTGAACTAATAATTTAATACCCCACCATTATCATCCATCTATCATTTAAGTATCTATACAGAAGTATTTTGTTTCACAAATACAGCAGATGGAATCCACAATATGGTAACTATGGAAGTCTTAACAAATGAAACACAGCAAAGATGAAATATTAGGGGTGTAATACAGCCCTACAACTTGGGAGACAAGAACCATCAGACCTAGAAGAAAATGGTTATTTATCAGCTCTGTAGTGATTCCTGAATCACTTCCTGTTTCATATACTGTTTCTGGTTTGGTCCAGATCCTACTTTTCTGAATGTTACAAGGCACACAACATTAAAAATACTGAAAAAATTCTGAAGCTGTTCCAGCCATCATGAATCAGAACTTCATGTCACCACAAGATGATGGATGACACTCTTCTGAGCTGTTTTTCTGGTTAGTGTTCTTGTTAAGAATAAAAACCAAGTTGAGAAGAATTTTCATGAATCAAATGGCCATTCTTACCAGGTTGCTCAGCAAAATATCCTCCTTCTACATAGATACAATACAACATTATACCTGCTCATTTACTTACATGTACAAATAGACCTGGCTTGTTAATTACAAGACAACAAAAGATCGATATTTTTAGATGTAAATACGAAGCACAGAGTAGCTTGATTTAAGAGAACCTTTCATACCATTATGTACAGCTCAAAATGCTAAAGTAACTCTAAAAGACCAAAGCTAATAACAAGTATTGAAGGTCAAAGGTGGGTGGCCTTTTCTTTTATTAATATTTATTGCATGTGTTTAGCCAGCCTTTTTAAACTCTGTAGTTAATGTGGTTCTCCACTTTCTACTGTCAAGTAAATGTATTTTATAGCATGGCAGTGGATACCAGCCAACAAAAACAAGCTTGAGACAGTGTGGCTCAGCACTGGTGGGGTTTGCTAAGTTTCTAACTTGTCAAACATGCACAGCACACTTAAAACCACCATGGCACGTGCTACAGAGCAGGCAAAAGAAACTGACATTAAATGTAGCCCTATAAATCTTCTGAAACCATAAAATGTCCCCAGAATATAATTTGTTAAAGACTAAACAAACACAAGCTCTGAACATGCAAGCAATTTTATTAATCCACTAGCATATAAACCTACTTTGTAAGAAATAATACAAACTACTTGCACAGTTTCAGATTATTTTAGAAATTGACAATACTTTAAAAATAACTAAATACTGAAACCCTGAAGTATACCATAATAACTTTTCCCAATCATATAATCCTAGAGAAGCAAAAATTCTAATCAACTATACAATAAAGAGATCATGGTAGACTACATCTTAACACTGGCAGGGAAGGATAAGGAGAATCTTTATCATAAAAATTAATTAACCCTTAAAGAGCGTTTATCCTTTGATGCATCTAACTTCCCTACTGTTTACACTTAGAATAAGACATCTTTATCACTGGAAATGCTAATGATCAAATTCCAACTCGAAGCATGTCCTAAATCCTAGCTCTCCAGGCAAATAAGTGTGCTGGTTACAGAAAAAGAAGTGTTTTCCTGTCTTGGCCAACCTGGGCATGAGGTAGATGTCCAACTGCTGACACTGAATTTTATACAACTACAGAATGGTTGCAGTTGGAAGAGAGGTCTGGAGATGACTAATTCAAGCACCCCACTCCAAGCATGGTCAATTGCTACACACAGCTCAGGATATCTTCCAGTTTGGTTTTTAATTTTTTATTTTAATTTAATTTAATTTTTTTCTAAGGATGGAGACTCTACAGCTATGAAAAAAAAAATCCCCACACAAATCCCAAGCCATTCCCTTATGTTTGAATGTAATGTCCTGTAATTACTTTTGTGCCTCTTGTCCTGTTACTGGGCACTACTGAGTTTTGGTTTACATGGTTCACCTTCCATCCCTCCTTCAAGTATTTATGCATAAGATTCCCCATGAGCACCTTCTTCTTCAGGCTGAGCAATACTAGCTCCCTCAGCCTTTCCTTCTGTGCCAGATATGCCTAGCCTTTAATCACCTTTGCAGTACTCTGTTCTGTTAGTCTCTCTCTTACACCAGCACTACAGATCTGTCTCACCAGGGCTGGGTAGAGATACATAAAGGCTATGGACTTTTTGCTGTCACTTTCTCCAAAATGGAAAGGGTGTTTGCCATTCTACAACTGCTTGTTTCATTTTAAGGTTGTGCCCTGTAATGAAACCCAACCCAAATAAGGTGGTATTCCAGGTTTCCTTGTTCCTGAGACAGGAGTTCACACTGCAAGCAACATCCTCAGCAGTAAAGAGCAAGCTGAGAGCTCTCACTCCACTTATCAAGATCGTTTCATGCTTGGAAAGAGAAGTAAAAGAGCAGGGAATTTAATTGCCTATCACAGCTGTATGGAAGCCTAGCAGAAAAGCCCTGACCAACTGTAGTACAGGAAATCCCATGGATTGCAACCTCAAAACTCAGAAAATACAGACAGCATGACAACAAAAAAACTCCTTCAAGTTAACAAATTTTAGATAGCTCAGTTTTGCAAATGGAAAGCAATATTTTATAACAAGTAAGAATGATAAAATGCAGAATGTATTATCATATAAACATCTTTAACATTTGAAAAAACTAGATGGATGTTTTGGACACTATACTCTTGGAGCATGAAGTCCTGGAAGGCTGTCATAAAAATCCTGAAAATAATTTTTTCATGGAACTGATGTGGCCAGCATTGTGACTATAAGACAATTACAAAAGGTAATTACTAGCAATGATTTAAAAGCCCTTCGGTACTTTTGTTGAGGCAAAAGCACCAAGTTCTTCAAAGGAAATCAATCTGAAAAGTCTTTGGCAACATCTACTGCATATAGGAACACAGTAGCTTGCATTGGGAAATACTGGGAAAAGACTGTGAAACATTTTTGTGAAGTCAGGCAGGCAAAATATTTAAAAATGTTAGAAGAAAGAGAAACACTCTAACCTTCTTTATGGTCACTATGAAAGAGGCCAGAACAGATTTAATGCATGTAGGCTTTTGTAATTATTTTAATAATTGAATAGTAGGCCTTTGTAATTATTTTCAGGTGACTTGATTGTCTTGTAATGCTGACAAACTGAAAGCCAACTATAAAATTATCTGTACAATTTTAAAGATTTATTTTTGGCATCTGGATGAAAATGTTTAGATTCTTAAACACCTGCCTAATAATGTAAGAACATATTATTGATTATTCTTGAAACTAGTCTCACCTTTTTTTAAAGTTGCTATACTACTGTTTTAAATCAAAAAATATTACTTGAACAATATATAACTTTTACTGTATTTTAAACTAAGTACTATACTCACTTCAGACACACAGTTCTTTTAATATAAATTCCAGTTTTAGAAAATTTTGCCCATCATATGTTAAAATGTGGTAATCTCAACGTGGTAAAACTCAAATATGTATAAAGGTGGCAGGCAAAAGAGATAATGTCATTATTTCCCTGTGCTCTATTGCACCTGCATTCCTTCTGAGATGTGCAGTCCTTGCTTATCTGCAGCTCTGGGGTAGTTCCTGAACAGTCTCACCCCTAACAGTCCATTGTCACCTGTGTGTTTCCCTTTGTATCCTATAAGCAGAGATGTTGCTGCAGGTAAACAGTAAATAATTTTTCTATTAGGTTATTTTCCATCTGGGTTAGGTCACTAGGCAACTACACACATGGGTTTGTTGACCCTATGAATGTAACACAGGGCTTTGCTGTGAGTTAACAGCCATGTCTCTAAAAGAGAAACCAACGTCTGAAACACAGTTTTCTGTAACACTTGAAGAACTGGACACTTATTGTGGCCTAGAAATACATCCCTATGTTTAATAGGCAAAGTGAATAACAACCAAAGCAGATTTCTCAGCAAGCAAAAGCTAATTACTTCAACTGAAACTGTCCAGAGCACTTGGGCAACACCCTGACAGGAGTAAACAATGCAGAGAGCGCATTTTACAAGGTCAGCAAGAAAAGATTAAAATGATTTGTGGCGTAGGAATGGAAAACTTACCCCCTAAGATGAAACTAGGAAGCTGGTAAGGTCATAAAACTACAGACCAATGTCAAGGACTGAAAGAATTCTCCTGGATCTTTGTTTATAAAGACAGTTTACAGGACTGTGGCAGCAAAGGCAAAATTAAATTCCCTGGCCCATGCTGCAGCTAAAAACATTCAGTTTCACAGTGTGGACAGAGCTGACCCAGGGTGAGAAGAGCATTTTCAGAGGGGTCAGTACAGGTCGGAGGCAGGAAAGAAAGGAAAGGTTAATAATTTCTGGTAAGAGGGATTATCAATGGTTAGAGATGTTTCACACTGGGGAGTGGGGACTGGCAGTGATCATGTGCATTGTGAGAAACTTTGGAAGGGATGCAATATGGAAAACACAGATAAAGCATATAAAGAAAAGAACTTGAGCTAATTCCTACATATTATAGTCTTCACATAAATGTTACTTCTTTGGGCTAAAATGTTTTTCTGCAACATTCCAAAGCCTGAGAAGTCACTTAATCTCACTACTATCTTTGGAATCTATGAAAATGTGAGGTTACCCATTATATAACAAAATAATGAGAACATATATAAAGAATGTCTCTTGAAGGTATTATTCCCCTCTATCCTCTTCCGCTCTGCTGCAGGAGTTAGGGAACATTCAGATTTCTCTCCATCACTGCCTTCTTGTATTCCTGTGCTAATATTTTATGTGTCTCTGAGCTCATGCTGTACAAAAGCATTGTTTTCTTATTTTGTGCATTTCAACTGAAACATTGGCTTACATCCAACCAAACATAACTGCCTTTATATGTATACAAGCCTCAAGATAAAATGTTGCTAACAAGAAGAGATTATTAAACAGACCTGTATGTGTGTACGCATATGGCGGTCATAATTTGCTGCAAGACTGGAATGATACCAAGTTTCACCATTTTCAAAAGAATTCCAAGAACTTTCATATTTTTGACATAAATAGGAATCACCATACACTCCTAGAGCACTTAGGTCAATGGGACTATATTCTCTCCTTGCTATTGCAAAATGAAAAGTAAATTAGAGGGGCCATATTTTACAAAGACATTTTATTTCTCTTCCCTCCTTCAGGAAGTCTCACTGCTTCTCAATGAGACATTATTTCCTTTGGAAACAGCCTCTTCTCCCCAAAAAGAGTTAAGTTTTAAGGTTAAGTACCATGCAACTATCTTTCAAAATGAACATTACATGTAAAGTGTATTTTCAGATAATGCATGATAATGTATCAGCTTTTCCAAGTTCAATAGTAAAGCTCCTCTTGACATGTAGAAAAGAGAAAACAAAAAGAAACTTCCATATCAGTTATGCCATTTGGAATAAACATTTTCCGTTTTTCTTTCTTTCCACTTCAGGTATAGACTTTCACCCTTCTCTGATTGTTCTTAAATCTCAATTTGCTTATACATCTGCTCCAAAATGCCAGAAATGAGTATTCAGCAAACTGAGCTATCAGACTTTTAGGCTAAGTTCACTAAACTAATGTCTGCTCTCATGGTTATTAGTGCAAACTAATTAAATGAAACGACCAATAAACAAATTTGTTTTGCAGATTGTATCAATCTACTTCCATCCCTACATAAAAGTACCCTGAGAGGGTGGAAATCTCTATTGAATGATGCTGGCATACACCTAACATTCATACTATCCCTGTGGTGAGTGTGCAGGCAACATCCCACCTGTAAACCGGAAAAATCAAGTGATCTTGCAAATAAACACTAGAAAAAGTACTACCAATTCCAGGTAAATACTGAAAATAGAAAGGAAACATGCTAATCCCAGGTTTCCACGCATCTCTAAGCTCTGAAGCAGGAATTCATGGCTGTTTGATGTTTCCTTCATATGATGCTTCCTTTAAAGAGTTTGTTACAATTTAGATGTAATTCCAAGGTGAAGTTGCTGATATTTTGACAGTTGCTTAGAAATGTAAGAGAGAACAGGCTTCATTTTCAGGGATCCTTCCAGAGAATGGCAGGCTTTTCTCCTGTAAATTGCCTGCAGTCAAAACTCCTTATATCAATAGAAATGAGTGCAAAAGCAACCCATTATCTGCTACTTTGCTACTGGCAAGGTCAGGAAACAAGTGATGAAATGTCCTAGGCTTTAATAAACAGCAAAAGACGGAAGCAAAGAGCTTAGGTGGGACTTGACTCACCAAACTTACGATGGCTACACCTCTAATCGTCAGAGGTCTACTCTTTAAATGTCTACAAACTTTCAGCTCCCTTTATAGCTAATGAAAAGAAATAAGCATCTTACAGTGGCCTCCATCTAACCTATTTTAGAGAACTATTTTAGGATGAGATAAAATCACAGTCTGAATGTGTTTATTTTTTTCTGTGGATTAGAAAAGGAGCTTAGGGTGACTGGATCAGCTGTAGACATCTATATTTGGTCAGGTGAATCCCTGCAGCCTACAGTGGCCAAAATAACTACATAAGAAAAACAGAAAACTAATGAGGATCTATATCATGGCATGTTGTGCTACTTAGATAAAACTCTCCATTTCAAGGATAAAGGATTCTGAAAGCCATATTGAATACCCCTAGTGAAGAAAGAAAAAGCAGGTACAAACTTGTAAAACTGTGTAACAAATCTTTAAAATCTTAGCTTCAAAGATCAGGTCTAGTTCTGCAGATACTTAAAAACTGAGTAGGGATAAGCCAGAAACAAATCTATGTTCACCCTTATTGCTCACCCTTTTCCTAACCTACAGTCTAATGGATAATTCCTCGGAACCTGTTCTGTTCTGAAGCTATACAATAAAAAAGTGAAAGCAACAGCTGCTACTCTAAGAAAATATTTTTAGTTAGGAAAAGAAAAACTTAAACAAACCATGTGCAAGCTTTGCTTCAGTGGCCGTGACGGTCTGTGATGGGCTCTGTTTGAACAGCACTGCTGGGGTTTGCTGCACTTGGCTGTCCAGACAGTCACATAAGTGACATGTCAGCAGGGAAGACAGCAAACATGCAAAGTGACATTCTGACTGTGGTCATGGACTCTGTAAGGGCCAGGTCACCCCAGCAGTGGCTTAATGGGGTTTTTCTGGCTGAACTGAATATTTTTCTTAACTGTAATCTTTACAAATACCAATATTTCTGAAAAAAACCACCTCCGGTCTGTCAAAATCAGTGCAAGGATGCATGCAGATAATTTATTTAGCACATCTACTCTGTCTTTTCTCCTGTAAAACTCCTACATATTCATGGTAAAGAGCACTTGTGCAATGCAGTATCTTTTAAACACATCAGCGCTTAAAACGTAACTAAGCAATACTACTTAGGAAACATAAGAAAGAGAAATTACCTTCCAAATTAACACCATCAGTTACCTTAGCCTATAGTTATAACACATTTATATTTGAGAGGGGTAAGCAATTTAAAACTTGTGCTGATTGAGGGATCAAATGACAGTATGCCTTTCAGCTTAATCTTCTGTAATTCTGGAACTTGCACAACATTAAGTCCTTCTGAATTAATTGATATGTCTTCCCAGAAGAGACGGGGAATGTACAAAGTTATTGCAGAAAAAATGGCATCTATTGCACAGAATTTCTAAGTCTTTGAATGAAACTTGCAAATGTTCAGATGCTAACAGCTAAAGACATCTTCCCACAGCCACAAGATCTTTCAGTGGTTGTTCCCCATCCCTGTTTGGTTACCACCACTTTTAACCAATTTCTCTAAGTAGAAAAAATATTAAAGCAGTGGCTTTCAAGCTTTTCCATTGTATAATAAGGGTGTGGAACCATTTAGAGACTTCAGGACTGGGGAAGTGATTCTTCCCCTGTACTCGACACTGGTGAGGCTGCACCTTGAGCCCTGTGTCCAGTTCTGGGCCCCTCAATTCAGAAAGGACAGTGAGGGCAAAGGAGCTGGGGAAGGGTCTGGAGCACAAGTCCTGTGAGGAGTGGCTGAGGGAGCTGGGGGTGTTCAGCCTGGAGAAAAGGAGGCTCAGGGGAGACCTTATTGCACTCTACAACTCCCTGACAGGAGGTTGTAGCCAGGTGGGGGTTGGTGTCTTCTCCCAGGTAAGAAGCTGTAGGACAAGAAGGCACAGTCTTAAGCTGTGCCAGGAAAGGTTTAGGTTGGACATTAGAAAAAGGTTCTTTACAGAGAGACTGACTAGGCATTGCAAAGGGCTGCCCAGGGAGGTGATGGAATCACTATCCCTGGAGGTGTTTAAGCAGAGAATGGATGTGACACTTAATTCCACAGTCTAATTGACAAGGTGGTGTTGGGTTGGACTCAATGATCTCAGAGGTCTTTTTCAATTTACTTGCTTCTGTGACTCAGGTATTTAGACTGCTGTACAGTAGATACAAATCTAGTCTTTGTACAAATTTTCATGTACGTTTTACAGTTTCCACGGACCGAAAACTTCTCTGCCACTTTTTATGAAATATATCACAGGAAGAATGTATTCACTACTTGTGAAAAGAGAAGAAAATGCCTCAGAATATACTAAAAAACTCACGCTGAGCTGCAGAACAGATTCATACTCTTTCTAACTTACAGGCAGTAGAGTGACTCCTGCCTGTATTCAAGCTCTCAAAGCTGTAAAAGAAAATGATTCCTCCCTCTCATGCCCTTATACTCTGTCAAGTTCAGAAACCGGCCTAAAACAGTTTTAAGCAAGTGTTTCAATTATTTTTTCCCCAGAGGTACAGTTGCTTTCTCTCCAATTCTGTGCAACTGGAATTTATTCTAACCCTAAATCTTATGGCAATATTATCTGAAGAAATACTACCATTTCTACATAATAATAAAAGATCACTGGTAAGGATGGCTGAAATGCAGAATGGAAAGTAAAATCCACCAATAAAGTTAGCACAGCAAGAAAATGCTTCTATATTGATAATTCTTTCCCTTCTCCTGCAGTGGCCTTGATTTCTCTGTAGATGACCCGCATGAAACATCACATTAACTGTTTGCTGCTCCCCAAGAGCTACAGAAGTTCTGCCTTCAGAATCACAGAAGGACAATGCTGCTCAGAGACAATATTCATTCCCACTGCACACTCTGTAATCTCTTTTCACTGGTGTCTTAGGGCACAGCAGTAACACAAAAGCCGTCAACTTGGCTTGCCATGCTGCTCTTTCTGCAAAAGGCTGGTCTGCCTCCTGGAAGCACCAGAAGAGGGGCAGAATAAACCTGTGCAATTCTTTTAAAACTGCTGTATTTTTAACTAAAAAAAAAAAAAAAAATAAAAAATTGATTAAAAATAATCC